>CANIUD010000736.1:475000-625000 GCA_947470075.1 Closterium sp. Yama58-4
AGTGAGGCCCTCTCATTCCTCACTCCTCACGAGGAGTGAGGCCCTCATCCCTCATTGCTCCTCATGAGGACGGGTGTAGCTTTGATTTTTGAGGCGCCTCAAAAATCGACTTTTGAGGCGCCTCAAAAGAGGAGCAATGAGGACGAGTAGTGAGGCCCCCTCATTCCTCACTCCTCACGAGGAGTGAGGCCCTCATCCCTCATTGCTCCTCATGAGGACGGGTGTAGCTTTGATTTTTGAGGCGCCTCAAAAATCGACTTTTGAGGCGCCTCAAAAGAGGAGCAATGAGGACGAGTATTGAGGCCCCCTCATTCCTCACTCCTCACGAGGAGTGAGGCCCTCATCCCTCATTGCTCCTCATGAGGACGGGTGTAGCTTTGATAAAAGCTAGCCCTGTTTAAAGCACAGCCCATTTTCTTCCAGGTACTATCTACACCACGGCCACGCCATGCCCTCCCCTCAACCTACTCCAGCAGGCGAGCCACAGTCTTGACTGCAGCCTCTGCCTTGTCGTTCTTTGGCACCAGCGGGGGCTGCTCGCCTGCCCGGCCCACCATCCCATCCCATCCCACCTGTGCTGACAGCAGCACAGAACAGCCCAGCCTCTTCTTATAAAACGCCTGCACCACAGGCACGACCTACAACACAGGCACCACCTACTCGAGCAGGCGAGCCACTGTCTTGACTGCAGCCTCTGCCTTGTCGTTCTTAGCCACTGCTCCCCTGCACCTCCCATCACACCCATTTTGACAGCACAGCATGACCACCCGCATCGCCTCCCCCAGTAACACCTACACCAAAGGCACCAACCACCCACTCGAGCAGGCGAGCCACTGTCTTGACTGCAGCCTCTGCCTTGTCGTTCTTTGGCACCAGCAGGGGCTGCTCGCCTGCCCTTCCCACCATCCCATCCCACCTATGCTGACAGCAGCACAGAACATCCCAGCCTCTTCTTATAAAACGCCTGCACCACAGGTACGACCTACAACAACACAGGCACCAACCACCTACTCGAGCAGGCAAGCCACTGTCTTGACTGCAGCCTCTGCCTTGTCGTTCTTGGGCACCAGAGGGGGCTGCTCGCCTGCTGAAACCACGGTATAGCCCATCGCCTCCCCAGGTGCCACCCAGACCACACTAACACCCAAACCACCTACTGCTCGGGTATCAACCACCTACTCGAGCAGGTGTGCCACAGTCTTGACTGCAGCCTCTGCCTTGTCATTCTTGGGCACCAGCGGGGGCTGCTCGCCTGTCTTCCCATCCCATCCCATCTCATCCCAACCATGCCGACAGCGACCAAATGGCCCCTTCGCAGGTACCACCCACACCACAGACGAAACCTACTCGAGCAGGCGTGCCACAGTCTTGACTGCAGCTTCTGCCTTGTCATTCTTTGGCACCAGAGGGGGCAGCTCCCCTGTCCCGTCAGTGCTCTCCGGCTGGGTGAAGTCCACGTTTCCCAGATGCATAATGGCCGCCACCACTGCGAATATGCCCTCCTGGTGGTGTGTGAGATAGCAACAACGAGCACATGTGAAGAGCAGGAGTGAGTGAGGAGCATGAGTGAAAGGCTGCTCGCCTGTCCCGTCAGTGCTCTCCGGCTGGGTGAAGTCCACGTTTCGCAGATGCATAATGGCCGTCACCACTGCAAATATGCCCTCCTGGTGGTGGGCGAGTGGAGGAATGGGAAATTGCAGTTAATTCGGCTGAAGAATGACCCAACGGAGCTGCTCTCTGCTCTCTACAGTTGTGCAAGTGAGAGCGAGTGGGAGTGTGTGTGTGAGAGCGAGTGGGACTGGGAGTGTGAACGGGTCGAACAGTCGCGCACCTGTTCCCCTGGGTCGAACCCCATCACGGTCATGGCAGAGCGAGTGCGACTAAAAGTGCAGTGGAGCGCGAGTGTGAGTGTGGCGGTGTGCGTGAGAGAGGGTGGGAGTGTGAGTCGGACTGTGGGTAAGTTTCGCTACCCAGTCGATCACCTGTTCCTGTGGGTCGAACCCCATAAGGTTCATGGAAGAGCGTGTGGATTCATACTCCATCACGTTGCTGTCAATAGTTCCTTGTACCTCGTAGCAGTCAGTCAGTCAGTAAGTCAGTCAGTCAGCCAGCCAGCCAGCCAGCCAGCCAGCCAGCCAGCCAGCCAGCCAGCCAGCCAGCCAGCCAGCCAGCCAGCCAGCCAGCCAGCCAGCCAGCCAGCCAGCCAGCCAGCCAGCCAGCCAGCCAGCCAGCCAGCCAGCCAGCCAGCCAGCCAGCCAGCCAGCCAGCCAGCCAGCCAGCCAGCCAGCCAGCCAGCCAGCCAGCCAGCCAGCCAGCCAGCCAGCCAGCCAGCCAGCCAGCCAGCCAGCCAGCCAGCCAGCCAGCCAGCCAGCCAGCCAGCCAGCCAGCCAGCCAGCCAGCCAGCCAGCCAGCCAGCCAGCCAGCCAGCCAGCCAGCCAGCCAGCCAGCCAGCCAGCCAGCCAGCCAGCCAGCCAGCCAGCCAGCCAGCCAGCCAGCCAGCCAGCCAGCCAGCCAGCCAGCCAGCCAGCCAGCCAGCCAGCCAGCCAGCCAGCCAGCCAGCCAGCCAGCCAGCCAGCCAGCCAGCCAGCCAGCCAGCCAGCCAGCCAGCCAGCCAGCCAGCCAGCCAGCCAGCCAGCCAGCCAGCCAGCCAGCCAGCCAGCCAGCCAGCCAGCCAGCCAGCCAGCCAGCCAGCCAGCCAGCCAGCCAGCCAGCCAGCCAGCCAGCCAGCCAGCCAGCCAGCCAGCCAGCCAGCCAGCCAGCCAGCCAGCCAGCCAGCCAGCCAGCCAGCCAGCCAGCCAGCCAGCCAGCCAGCCAGCCAGCCAGCCAGCCAGCCAGCCAGCCAGCCAGCCAGCCAGCCAGCCAGCCAGCCAGCCAGCCAGCCAGCCAGCCAGCCAGCCAGCCAGCCAGCCAGCCAGCCAGCCAGCCAGCCAGCCAGCCAGCCAGCCAGCCAGCCAGCCAGCCAGCCAGCCAGCCAGCCAGCCAGCCAGCCAGCCAGCCAGCCAGCCAGCCAGCCAGCCAGCCAGCCAGCCAGCCAGCCAGCCAGCCAGCCAGCCAGCCAGCCAGCCAGCCAGCCAGCCAGCCAGCCAGCCAGCCAGCCAGCCAGCCAGCCAGCCAGCCAGCCAGCCAGCCAGCCAGCCAGCCAGCCAGCCAGCCAGCCAGCCAGCCAGCCAGCCAGCCAGCCAGCCAGCCAGCCAGCCAGCCAGCCAGCCAGCCAGCCAGCCAGCCAGCCAGCCAGCCAGCCAGCCAGCCAGCCAGCCAGCCAGCCAGCCAGCCAGCCAGCCAGCCAGCCAGCCAGCCAGCCAGCCAGCCAGCCAGCCAGCCAGCCAGCCAGCCAGCCAGCCAGCCAGCCAGCCAGCCAGCCAGCCAGCCAGCCAGCCAGCCAGCCAGCCAGCCAGCCAGCCAGCCAGCCAGCCAGCCAGCCAGCCAGCCAGCCAGCCAGCCAGCCAGCCAGCCAGCCAGCCAGCCAGCCAGCCAGCCAGCCAGCCAGCCAGCCAGCCAGCCAGCCAGCCAGCCAGCCAGCCAGCCAGCCAGCCAGCCAGCCAGCCAGCCAGCCAGCCAGCCAGCCAGCCAGCCAGCCAGCCAGCCAGCCAGCCAGCCAGCCAGCCAGCCAGCCAGCCAGCCAGCCAGCCAGCCAGCCAGCCAGCCAGCCAGCCAGCCAGCCAGCCAGCCAGCCAGCCAGCCAGCCAGCCAGCCAGCCAGCCAGCCAGCCAGCCAGCCAGCCAGCCAGCCAGCCAGCCAGCCAGCCAGCCAGCCAGCCAGCCAGCCAGCCAGCCAGCCAGCCAGCCAGCCAGCCAGCCAGCCAGCCAGCCAGCCAGCCAGCCAGCCAGCCAGCCAGCCAGCCAGCCAGCCAGCCAGCCAGCCAGCCAGCCAGCCAGCCAGCCAGCCAGCCAGCCAGCCAGCCAGCCAGCCAGCCAGCCAGCCAGCCAGCCAGCCAGCCAGCCAGCCAGCCAGCCAGCCAGCCAGCCAGCCAGCCAGCCAGCCAGCCAGCCAGCCAGCCAGCCAGCCAGCCAGCCAGCCAGCCAGCCAGCCAGCCAGCCAGCCAGCCAGCCAGCCAGCCAGCCAGCCAGCCAGCCAGCCAGCCAGCCAGCCAGCCAGCCAGCCAGCCAGCCAGCCAGCCAGCCAGCCAGCCAGCCAGCCAGCCAGCCAGCCAGCCAGCCAGCCAGCCAGCCAGCCAGCCAGCCAGCCAGCCAGCCAGCCAGCCAGCCAGCCAGCCAGCCAGCCAGCCAGCCAGCCAGCCAGCCAGCCAGCCAGCCAGCCAGCCAGCCAGCCAGCCAGCCAGCCAGCCAGCCAGCCAGCCAGCCAGCCAGCCAGCCAGCCAGCCAGCCAGCCAGCCAGCCAGCCAGCCAGCCAGCCAGCCAGCCAGCCAGCCAGCCAGCCAGCCAGCCAGCCAGCCAGCCAGCCAGCCAGCCAGCCAGCCAGCCAGCCAGCCAGCCAGCCAGCCAGCCAGCCAGCCAGCCAGCCAGCCAGCCAGCCAGCCAGCCAGCCAGCCAGCCAGCCAGCCAGCCAGCCAGCCAGCCAGCCAGCCAGCCAGCCAGCCAGCCAGCCAGCCAGCCAGCCAGCCAGCCAGCCAGCCAGCCAGCCAGCCAGCCAGCCAGCCAGCCAGCCAGCCAGCCAGCCAGCCAGCCAGCCAGCCAGCCAGCCAGCCAGCCAGCCAGCCAGCCAGCCAGCCAGCCAGCCAGCCAGCCAGCCAGCCAGCCAGCCAGCCAGCCAGCCAGCCAGCCAGCCAGCCAGCCAGCCAGCCAGCCAGCCAGCCAGCCAGCCAGCCAGCCAGCCAGCCAGCCAGCCAGCCAGCCAGCCAGCCAGCCAGCCAGCCAGCCAGCCAGCCAGCCAGCCAGCCAGCCAGCCAGCCAGCCAGCCAGCCAGCCAGCCAGCCAGCCAGCCAGCCAGCCAGCCAGCCAGCCAGCCAGCCAGCCAGCCAGCCAGCCAGCCAGCCAGCCAGCCAGCCAGCCAGCCAGCCAGCCAGCCAGCCAGCCAGCCAGCCAGCCAGCCAGCCAGCCAGCCAGCCAGCCAGCCAGCCAGCCAGCCAGCCAGCCAGCCAGCCAGCCAGCCAGCCAGCCAGCCAGCCAGCCAGCCAGCCAGCCAGCCAGCCAGCCAGCCAGCCAGCCAGCCAGCCAGCCAGCCAGCCAGCCAGCCAGCCAGCCAGCCAGCCAGCCAGCCAGCCAGCCAGCCAGCCAGCCAGCCAGCCAGCCAGCCAGCCAGCCAGCCAGCCAGCCAGCCAGCCAGCCAGCCAGCCAGCCAGCCAGCCAGCCAGCCAGCCAGCCAGCCAGCCAGCCAGCCAGCCAGCCAGCCAGCCAGCCAGCCAGCCAGCCAGCCAGCCAGCCAGCCAGCCAGCCAGCCAGCCAGCCAGCCAGCCAGCCAGCCAGCCAGCCAGCCAGCCAGCCAGCCAGCCAGCCAGCCAGCCAGCCAGCCAGCCAGCCAGCCAGCCAGCCAGCCAGCCAGCCAGCCAGCCAGCCAGCCAGCCAGCCAGCCAGCCAGCCAGCCAGCCAGCCAGCCAGCCAGCCAGCCAGCCAGCCAGCCAGCCAGCCAGCCAGCCAGCCAGCCAGCCAGCCAGCCAGCCAGCCAGCCAGCCAGCCAGCCAGCCAGCCAGCCAGCCAGCCAGCCAGCCAGCCAGCCAGCCAGCCAGCCAGCCAGCCAGCCAGCCAGCCAGCCAGCCAGCCAGCCAGCCAGCCAGCCAGCCAGCCAGCCAGCCAGCCAGCCAGCCAGCCAGCCAGCCAGCCAGCCAGCCAGCCAGCCAGCCAGCCAGCCAGCCAGCCAGCCAGCCAGCCAGCCAGCCAGCCAGCCAGCCAGCCAGCCAGCCAGCCAGCCAGCCAGCCAGCCAGCCAGCCAGCCAGCCAGCCAGCCAGCCAGCCAGCCAGCCAGCCAGCCAGCCAGCCAGCCAGCCAGCCAGCCAGCCAGCCAGCCAGCCAGCCAGCCAGCCAGCCAGCCAGCCAGCCAGCCAGCCAGCCAGCCAGCCAGCCAGCCAGCCAGCCAGCCAGCCAGCCAGCCAGCCAGCCAGCCAGCCAGCCAGCCAGCCAGCCAGCCAGCCAGCCAGCCAGCCAGCCAGCCAGCCAGCCAGCCAGCCAGCCAGCCAGCCAGCCAGCCAGCCAGCCAGCCAGCCAGCCAGCCAGCCAGCCAGCCAGCCAGCCAGCCAGCCAGCCAGCCAGCCAGCCAGCCAGCCAGCCAGCCAGCCAGCCAGCCAGCCAGCCAGCCAGCCAGCCAGCCAGCCAGCCAGCCAGCCAGCCAGCCAGCCAGCCAGCCAGCCAGCCAGCCAGCCAGCCAGCCAGCCAGCCAGCCAGCCAGCCAGCCAGCCAGCCAGCCAGCCAGCCAGCCAGCCAGCCAGCCAGCCAGCCAGCCAGCCAGCCAGCCAGCCAGCCAGCCAGCCAGCCAGCCAGCCAGCCAGCCAGCCAGCCAGCCAGCCAGCCAGCCAGCCAGCCAGCCAGCCAGCCAGCCAGCCAGCCAGCCAGCCAGCCAGCCAGCCAGCCAGCCAGCCAGCCAGCCAGCCAGCCAGCCAGCCAGCCAGCCAGCCAGCCAGCCAGCCAGCCAGCCAGCCAGCCAGCCAGCCAGCCAGCCAGCCAGCCAGCCAGCCAGCCAGCCAGCCAGCCAGCCAGCCAGCCAGCCAGCCAGCCAGCCAGCCAGCCAGCCAGCCAGCCAGCCAGCCAGCCAGCCAGCCAGCCAGCCAGCCAGCCAGCCAGCCAGCCAGCCAGCCAGCCAGCCAGCCAGCCAGCCAGCCAGCCAGCCAGCCAGCCAGCCAGCCAGCCAGCCAGCCAGCCAGCCAGCCAGCCAGCCAGCCAGCCAGCCAGCCAGCCAGCCAGCCAGCCAGCCAGCCAGCCAGCCAGCCAGCCAGCCAGCCAGCCAGCCAGCCAGCCAGCCAGCCAGCCAGCCAGCCAGCCAGCCAGCCAGCCAGCCAGCCAGCCAGCCAGCCAGCCAGCCAGCCAGCCAGCCAGCCAGCCAGCCAGCCAGCCAGCCAGCCAGCCAGCCAGCCAGCCAGCCAGCCAGCCAGCCAGCCAGCCAGCCAGCCAGCCAGCCAGCCAGCCAGCCAGCCAGCCAGCCAGCCAGCCAGCCAGCCAGCCAGCCAGCCAGCCAGCCAGCCAGCCAGCCAGCCAGCCAGCCAGCCAGCCAGCCAGCCAGCCAGCCAGCCAGCCAGCCAGCCAGCCAGCCAGCCAGCCAGCCAGCCAGCCAGCCAGCCAGCCAGCCAGCCAGCCAGCCAGCCAGCCAGCCAGCCAGCCAGCCAGCCAGCCAGCCAGCCAGCCAGCCAGCCAGCCAGCCAGCCAGCCAGCCAGCCAGCCAGCCAGCCAGCCAGCCAGCCAGCCAGCCAGCCAGCCAGCCAGCCAGCCAGCCAGCCAGCCAGCCAGCCAGCCAGCCAGCCAGCCAGCCAGCCAGCCAGCCAGCCAGCCAGCCAGCCAGCCAGCCAGCCAGCCAGCCAGCCAGCCAGCCAGCCAGCCAGCCAGCCAGCCAGCCAGCCAGCCAGCCAGCCAGCCAGCCAGCCAGCCAGCCAGCCAGCCAGCCAGCCAGCCAGCCAGCCAGCCAGCCAGCCAGCCAGCCAGCCAGCCAGCCAGCCAGCCAGCCAGCCAGCCAGCCAGCCAGCCAGCCAGCCAGCCAGCCAGCCAGCCAGCCAGCCAGCCAGCCAGCCAGCCAGCCAGCCAGCCAGCCAGCCAGCCAGCCAGCCAGCCAGCCAGCCAGCCAGCCAGCCAGCCAGCCAGCCAGCCAGCCAGCCAGCCAGCCAGCCAGCCAGCCAGCCAGCCAGCCAGCCAGCCAGCCAGCCAGCCAGCCAGCCAGCCAGCCAGCCAGCCAGCCAGCCAGCCAGCCAGCCAGCCAGCCAGCCAGCCAGCCAGCCAGCCAGCCAGCCAGCCAGCCAGCCAGCCAGCCAGCCAGCCAGCCAGCCAGCCAGCCAGCCAGCCAGCCAGCCAGCCAGCCAGCCAGCCAGCCAGCCAGCCAGCCAGCCAGCCAGCCAGCCAGCCAGCCAGCCAGCCAGCCAGCCAGCCAGCCAGCCAGCCAGCCAGCCAGCCAGCCAGCCAGCCAGCCAGCCAGCCAGCCAGCCAGCCAGCCAGCCAGCCAGCCAGCCAGCCAGCCAGCCAGCCAGCCAGCCAGCCAGCCAGCCAGCCAGCCAGCCAGCCAGCCAGCCAGCCAGCCAGCCAGCCAGCCAGCCAGCCAGCCAGCCAGCCAGCCAGCCAGCCAGCCAGCCAGCCAGCCAGCCAGCCAGCCAGCCAGCCAGCCAGCCAGCCAGCCAGCCAGCCAGCCAGCCAGCCAGCCAGCCAGCCAGCCAGCCAGCCAGCCAGCCAGCCAGCCAGCCAGCCAGCCAGCCAGCCAGCCAGCCAGCCAGCCAGCCAGCCAGCCAGCCAGCCAGCCAGCCAGCCAGCCAGCCAGCCAGCCAGCCAGCCAGCCAGCCAGCCAGCCAGCCAGCCAGCCAGCCAGCCAGCCAGCCAGCCAGCCAGCCAGCCAGCCAGCCAGCCAGCCAGCCAGCCAGCCAGCCAGCCAGCCAGCCAGCCAGCCAGCCAGCCAGCCAGCCAGCCAGCCAGCCAGCCAGCCAGCCAGCCAGCCAGCCAGCCAGCCAGCCAGCCAGCCAGCCAGCCAGCCAGCCAGCCAGCCAGCCAGCCAGCCAGCCAGCCAGCCAGCCAGCCAGCCAGCCAGCAGTCAGTCAGTCAGTCAGTCAGTCAGTCAGTCAGTCAGTCAGTCAGTCAGTCAGTCAGTCGGTTACCTGCTCCCTTGGGTCGAACCCCATAACGTTCATGGCAGAGCGAGTGGATTCATACTCCATCGCGTTGCTGTTCTTTCCGGGCAGCTCGTAGCAGTCGCTCTGCGCCAAGTAGTAAAAATTTGATCCCCGCTCGCCCTCCGTGGGCAGAGAAAACTTTTCTGCTTCCTGTGCGGTGTGGTCCGTGTGGACAGGTGGGAAGAGGAGGCGGGGGGTTGAGGGGGGGTGGGAAAGGGGGGAGGGTTTGGGGGAAAGAATAAGAGCAAGGGGAATGGGAGAGGGAGGAAAAGGGCAACCGGGAGGGAGAAGGGCAACGGCTCCATCTCTGCTTCTAACGGTATGGACAAACAAACAGGGAGGGGGACATCCTCAGACCAAAGACAATCGCATTCTCCCCTCACTCCCTCACTCACTCCCTCTCTAACTCCTCACTCACTCACTCGCTCACTCTCTCAATCACTCACTCACCTCAGGTGTGGCCCCATAGTGCAGCTGATAGAAGCAGTGATAGGAGTGCTTAGGGCAACCGATCTGCACCACTTTGTAACAGGAAGGTTGACTCGAACACACACATACACCATCACAACACGCTCACTCCTGCAGTTACTCGCTCATTCACCCACTCACTCACTCACCTCGGTTGTGGCACCATAACGCAGCTGGTAGAAGCAATGGTAGGAGCGCTCAGGGCTACCGATCTGCACCACTCTTTACCATTCTCTCTCTTACTTTCTCACTCACCTTCCTCACACTCTCACCTCAGGCGTGGCCCCATAGAGAAGCTGGTAGAAGCAGTGGTAGGAGCGCTCAGGGCTACCGATCTGCACCACTCTTTACCATTCTCTCTCTTACTTTCTCACTCACCTTCCTCACACTCTCACCTCAGGCGTGGCCCCATAGAGAAGCTGGTAGAAGCAGTGGTAGGAGCGCTCAGGGCTACCGATCTGCACCACTCTTTACCATTCTCTCTCTTACTTTCTCACACACCTTCCTCACACTCTCACCTCAGGCGTGGCCCCATAGAGAAGCTGGTAGAAGCAGTGATAGGAGCGCTTAGGGCGATTGATCTGCACCACTCTTTACCATTCTCTCACTCACTTTCTCACTCACCCACTCACCCACTCACTCACTCACCTCAGGCGTGGCACCATAGAGCAGCTGATAGAAGCAGTGATACGAGCGCTCAGGGCTACCGATCTGCACCACTCTGGACCGCTCCAGCAGGTACGACCGAATGGCTGCTCCTGTCACCCTGCCATCGCTGTCAAAGTGAATCTCAATGAACTTGCCGAAGCGACTGGTGGTGAGAGGGGTGCGGGATGGGGGGAAATGAATGAGCAGAGGCAAGTGTGCGGAGGAAGGGTGTGTCAGCAGGGGCTTTGGCAACTAAATGGCTGCCCCTGTCACCCTGCCATCGCTGTCAAAGTGAATCTCAATGAACTTGCCAAAGCGACTGGGGGGGGGGGAGGGAGGGGGGGGTGGGAGGGAGGGGAGGAAAGAATGGGCAGAGCAGAGGACGTGAGTGGGAAGGGAGGGGTGTGTCGGGGCCACCTGTTCCTGTCTCCCTGCCATCGCTGTCAAAGTGAATTTCAATGAACTTGCCAAAGCGACTGGTGGTATGCGTGGGGGTGCGGGGAGGGGCGAGAGGGAAAGGCAAAAGCGCAGGTACGATCAATTTGCTGCCCCTGTCACCCTGCCATCACTGTCAAAGTGAATCTCTTGCCAAAATGACTGGCGGGGGGTTGTGGAGAATAGGGCAGGGGAGAGGGAGTGGGAAGGGAAGAATGTCTCGGGGTTGTATGAGGAGCTTCAGAAAGAGTGCTGTCAACCACCCCTGTCTGTCAACCACCCTTGGCACCCCTGCCACCCCTGTCAATCACCCCTGCCAAGATACCCAAGTGTCTCACCTCGAGTTGTTGTTACGCACTGTCTTGGCGTTCCCAAACGTCTCAAGGACTTGGTTGGACTGGGAAGAGAAGGGAGAAGGAGGAAGAGGGAGGGGGGAATGAGGGGGACAAGGGAGGATGAGGGGAGAGGGGGATGAGGGGAGAGGAGGATGAGGGGAGAGGAGGTTGAGGGGAGAGGGGGATGAGGGGAGAGGGGGATGAGGGGAGAGGGGGATGAGTTGTTATTGCGCAATGTCGTGGCGTTCCCGAATGTCTCAAGCACTTGGTTGGACTGGGATGGAGGGGAGAACGGGGGAAGCGAGGGAAGATGACGAAATGGGGGAACGAGGGGGATGAGGGAAGGAGGAGGGGCGAGCAGCAGAGGAGGATGAGGGGGACAGGGGGGAAAGGAAGGAAGAAGGGGGAGTGAGTTTGTTCGAGTGGGCGAGACTGGGAAGTGATTGAGTTGACTTTTGAGTCGACTCAAAAGACGGGGGGAAAGGAAGGAAGAAGGGGGAGTGAGTTTGTTCGAGTGAGCGAGACTGGGAAGTGATTGAGTTGACTTTTGAGTCGACTCAAAAGACAGGGGGGAAAGGAAGGAAGAAGGGGGAGTGAGTTTGTTCGAGTGAGCGAGACTGGGAAGTGATTGAGTTGACTTTTGAGTCGACTCAAAAGACAGGGGGGAAAGGAAGGAAGAAGGGGGAGTGAGTTTGTTCGAGTGGGCGAGACTGGGAAGTGATTGAGCTGAGCTGCAATTGAAAGAATAGGAGAGGAGACAAGTGCCCATACTTTCTCAGCCTTGCCTATTTCAACCCCCAGCGGCAGCAGCAACAGCCTTATCCGCAACCCCTGCCCCTGCCATGCGCTTCCTCTCTCAATATCCACCCCATTCAACCCCCACACTCAACCCACACCCACTCCTAACCCACCCTACCCCACTCACCTGCAGCACTCTCTCAACACACTGAGTGGACGAAGCAGACTCCACTGCTTCCACCCCTCCCCGCCTGCCTCTCCTCCCTCCCCCCATTCCCACAGCCCCAGCAGCAGCAGCAGCGGCCTTATCCGCCACCCCTGCCCCCGCCAGGTACTCCATGACCAGCTTGGTGGTCTCTGTCTTGCCAGCGCCGCTCTCCCCACTGATTAAAACCGACTGGCTGCGCCCCGCCTCCCTCATCGACCTATTTGAGGGTGTGTGGGTGTGTGTGGGGTGTGGAGTGAGTGCATGAGAGTGTGGGTGTGAAGGAGTGAGTGCGTGTGAGTGTAGGTGGGGGAAAGAGGGGAGTGAGAGGAGAGGGGGGGGGGGGGGGGGGGGGGGGGGGGGTGAGGTTAGCAGGGTGGGTGGGATCAGCGACCCCTGCCCTGGGAAGTAGCAGCAGCAGCCTTATCTGCCACCCCTGCCCCCGCCAGGTACTCCGTGACGAGCTTGGTGGTCTCTGTCTTGCGGGCATCAAAACGCATGCATCAGATCTACATGTGCGTCCAGGTGCATGCATGCATACACCCATGCTCACGCACCTGCACACGCACATTGTCACACACCTACACACGCACATTCTCACACACCTGCACACGCACATTCTCACGCACCTGCACACGCACATTCTCACGCACCTGTAAGCATGGTCGGCGATGGCGAGCACAAGTGGGCTGAGCTGAGCTGCCCCAGTGGTACATTGCGGTACTGGACCGCTCTTGAGGGCACATACACAGCATGCATCAGGTCTGTGTGTGCGTCTATATGCATTCACGCATACACACACGTACCTGTAGGCATGGTCAGCAATGGCGAACACGTGTGGGCTCACCTGCCCCAGTGGTACATTGCGGTACTGGCTCTTGAGCTGTGGGTGGTACAGGCAGGCCTCAGCCCACCTGCATGCATCAGACCTGACACGCACGTCCAGGTGCATGCACGCACACATGCTCAAGCACATGCTCTGACGCTCACGTACCTGTAGGCATGGTCAGCAATGGCGAACACGTGTGGGCTCACCTGCCCCAGTGGTACATTGCGGTACTGGCTCTTGAGCTGTGGGTGGTACAGGCAGGCCTCAGCCCACCTGCATGCATCAGACCTGACGCGCACGTCCAGGTGCATGCACGCACACATGCTCAAGCACATGCTCTGATGCTCACGTACCTGTAGGCATGGTCAGCAATGACGAACACGTGTGGGCTCACCTGCCCCAGTGGTACATTGCGGTACTGGCTCTTGAGCTGTGGGTGGTACAGGCAGGCCTCAGCCCACCTGCATGCATCAGACCTGACGCGCACGTCCAGGTGCATGCACACACACATGCTCAAGCACATGCTCTGATGCTCACGTACCTGTAGGCATGGTCAGCAATGGCGAACACGTGTGGGCTCACCTGCCCCAGTGGTACATTGCGGTACTGGCTCTTCAGCTGTGGGTGGTACAGGCAGGCCTCAGCCCACCTGCATGCATCAGACCTGACGCGCACGTCCAGGTGCATGCACGCACACATGCTCAAGCACATGCTCTGATGCTCACGTACCTGTAGGCATGGTCAGCAATGGCGAACACGTGTGGGCTCACCTGCCCCAGTGGTACATTGCGGTACTGGCTCTTGAGCTGTGGGTGGTACAGGCAGGCCTCAGCCCACCTGCATGCATCAGACCTGACGCGCACGTCCAGGTGCATGCACGCACACATGCTCAAGCACATGCTCTGATGCTCACGTACCTGTAGGCATGGTCAGCAATGGCGAACACGTGTGGGCTCACCTGCCCCAGTGGTACATTGCGGTACTGGCTCTTCAGCTGTGGGTGGTACAGGCAGGCCTCGACCTGTATACCCCAGGTCTGTGTGTAAGTGAGACTATATGCATACACACATACACACACATACCTGTAGGCATGGTCAGCAATGGCGAACACGTGTGGGCTCAGCTGCCCCAGTGGTACATTGCGGTACTGGCTCTTCAGCTGCGGGTGGTACAGGCCTGGCAGGTATATGAAGGGGTTGACTGCGATGAGAATGGTCCCTGTGTACGTCTGGAGGGGTTGGGGTAGGTTGGGATGGGTGGGAGAGTATGGGGAGGGTGGGCAGACAAGAGATTGAAGAGGATAGGGACGGGAATGGGATGAGCTGGCTTTTGAGCCGCGGGTGGTACAGGCCCGGCAGGTATGTGAAGGGGTTCACTGCGATGAGAATGGTCCCTGTGCAGGTCTGCATAAAAGGATTGGGGTGCGGAGGGTTGGGGGTATGGATAGGATAGACGAAGAATTGGAGAGGAAAAGAGAACTGATGAGACGGACCCAGCCCAAAACGACCCTACCCAACCCTACCGTATCTTATCGCATTTGTCAGCTTCCCACAGCCAGCCAACAACACTCGCTCGATATAGTCACAAAACCAGCATTACCACTCACATAAAATCGTGTTGCGCATGTAGCGCCTCTTGAGGTTATGCAGCAAGCCAGGCTCGTCCAGGTGGTCCAGAACACCTTTAGAGCCTACCACGGGCCATGTCATGCAGGTGTGTGGCCTGTGGTTGAGGCTCTGAAAACAACAGCACCATGGGAACAGCAAGCAAGCACTACCACTCACATAAATCGCGTTGCGCACGTAGCGCCTCTTGAGATTATGCAGCACGCCGGGCTCGTGCAGGTGGTCCAGCTTCACCATGTCGTCCTTGGGGTCCTTCTCCTCGTCCTCCTCCCTGGGGAAGCACTCCCTGGCTGGGATGAGCACCTGGAGAGAGGGCCAGGGCAAAGGTAGGACCTATGTGCGAGTTGCGTGGGGTATTGGGGCACCTCACATCACACATCGCAACAGGCCGGGCTCGTGCAGGTGGTCCAGCTTCACCATGTCGTCCTTGGGGTCCTTCTCCTCGTCCTCCTCCCTGGGGAAGCACTCCCGCGCGGGGATGAGCACCAGGAGAATGGGTGATGAACCGTGAAGGTAGGGGCCAGAATGGAGAAAGGGGCTACGTGTGGGTGGGTTGTGTGTGGTTTGGATTTCAAGCACCTCACATCAACATCCCATCACACATCAGAGCAGAGCACGCCGGGCTCGTGCAGGTGGTCCAGCTGCACCATGTCATACACTTGGGGTCCTTCTCCTCGTCCTCCTCCCTCGGGAAGCACTCCCTGGCTGGGATGAGCACCTGGAGAATGGGTGATGAACCGTGAAGGTAGGGGCCAGAATGGAGGAAAGGGCTACGTGTGGGTGGGTTGTGTGTGGTTTCGTTTCCAAGCACCTCACATCAACATCCCATCACACATCAGAGCACGCCAGGCTCGTGCAGGTGGTACCACCAGCTTCACCATTTCGTCCTTGGGGTCCTTCTCCTCGTCCTCCTCCCTGGGAAAGCACTCCCACGCGGGGATGAGCACCTGCGAGATGGGATGGGGATGAGGGAACTGGGATGGGAATACACTCGTGCAGGGGGTCCCTCCCACCAGCCTCCCCTATCGTCCTTAGGGTCCTCGTCCTCGTCCTCGTCCTTAGGGTCCTCGTCCTCGTGCTCCTCCCCAGAGAAGTATTGAGCAATCGGGCCGTCAAGGATATGTGTTTTCAGTGAGTAACTGCTGCTCTATCAGGAGCCACCCATACCTTGGCTTGGACCCCATCACATCATTTTCCAGGGTAATTTACCCACCTTGTCATCCCCCTTGGGGTCCACGAGAATCGCCTCGATGGTTTCCCCATTGTCCTGCACCGCCGTAACTTCAGCTGCAGCGAACGCCGCCTTCTCATGCGCCACCCATATCTTGGACCCTCCCCCCACAATATTTTCCAGGGTGATTTACCCACCTTGTCGTCCCCCTTGGGATCCACGAGAATCGCCTCGACGGTCTCCCCATTGTCCTGCACCGCCGTGACTTCAGCAGCAGCGAACGCCGCCTTCTCATGCGCCACCCATATCTTGGACCCCACCACGAAGCGCGCTGCCTCCGCGCCTGCTGACGTGTCCTCTGGTGCTGTCTCTTCCCCCTGGCCGGGAAAGGTTTGCAAGAGTTGATTGAAGATGAAAGGAAGTGGGGGAACGGAAGGAGGGGAGTTGACACAGTGTCTCCTCGTGACGTGTCTTCTGCTGCTGTGTCTTACCTCTGAACGAGTAGAAAAGGGTGGACGGATGTAGTGGGGGTGGGAGAAAGGAAGGGGAGGGGGGGAGGGAAGGGGGAAAAGGGAGCGCGGGAAGAGAGATGGGGGGGGGAGGTTGAGAGAAAGAGGAGCGGGGGAAGATTGAGAGAGAGGGAGGGGGGAAAATTGAGAGAGAGGGAGGGGGGAAGGTTGAGAGAGAGGGAGGGGGGAAGGGTGAGTGAGATGAGTGGGTGTGCGGGTGCGAGAGAGGAGGGATGGAGGGGGGTAAAAGGATGGTTGGGTGGAGCGTGACGCGGAGGAAAGGGGAATTGATTTGAAAAAAGGGACGTCAGCGAGAGTGGGAAACTGGAAGAGAGAGAATTCGAAGCCTAACTTTTCTGAACGTAACGTTCCTGAGAATCACGAACGAATTTTCCCATCCCAGTCACATTAAGTCTTCGAGTACGAGTCGCGAGTGTAGAAACGGGAACGAATCCTCCCAGCGAGAGTGGGAAACGGGAAGAGAGAGTCGCGAACGAATCCTCCCAGTCACATCAAGTCTACACTTTGGAAGCTGAAATCAGACCATGTACGCGATTTCCGTTTTGAGTACCGCCATTAGAGTGGCGAGTCGGCACTGACATGCTGTGTTTTCGAGCCGTCTCTGCTAATGTCTTCGATGGAAACGCCGGAAAATGCGGGAATGAAGCGGAAAATACTGGATGGGGACTTGAAGCGAACTGTTGATTTCTGAGAAACATTTCCATCCTAGGAGCAAACTCAAATCCGAATTCAGATAGACATCAAAGGCACTGCTTTGAAGCCTTCTGAGAGACATTCCTGTCCTAGAAGCGGAGACACTAATCACGGAGACGCTTTAGATCGTTCTGTCGCCTGGATTTTCCTTGAGAGCCGAGATATCGCGAAGAATCCCTCATGAAGACCCTGTGATCTCCATCTCGGCCAACCATTTCTGGAACATGTTTTGTTTCTAATCATTCTCAAAAAAAAAAAAAACACGAAAATGTGGAAGAGCTTCTCTGGACTGGCATAATGCCTCGTCCTTATGACATTTTCATGGATCGGACCTTCAGATTGCTCGTACCATTTTAAGTATCGCGATGATCTACGGCATCAAGTGGGAGAAATGAAGCACCCCGCGGAAGTTGATTTGCAGGAGAAGAAACTACTGGTCGAAACGACAGTAGATAAGGCTAGTAGCCGCAGGCGAACACAAATACAGTGAGGATAATGGGTATACGCGAAAAGGGAACTTGAGATACTGGGCAAGAGGATAAACCAGCGATCAACCAGCGATCAAGCAGCTGGAGATACCGGCTTGGCGTCCCATACGCCCGAGGACTACTGAACAGTTCCGTGATTCCTCAGTCTGCTGCTGGTGACTGGCCAAGTTCTGACTTAGCGAGAAAGGAAAGCTAGCGGTGTTGGCGGGAAAAGCTGGTGTTGTAGTTTCTCCTGTTTTCGAGCTCCACCGCGTTTCCAAAAGCAGGAAACAGCCGAAGTCTTGAGTGACAGGGTCGTCTTGAGTGACGAGAGTGCTCAGGTTTCACGACACACCTCAGGAGGCTCGACACAACGGCTTAGGGTGTAGAACACCCTGCAAAGCATCCTCTTCTTGGGACGTTCAACGCTCTGCGCCGTGTTAAGACTTTCTGCAACAATATTGTACACCAGTGTACCGTGTAAAACCCCTCGTGAAGTCCGGACTTGGACGCCATTCGCGCAGGGTGTTGCAGTTTTGAGAATCGAACGAGGATCTCAAAGAGCTGGCGAGTTCAGCCAATCAATCAGCCGACTATGAGTCCAGATTTTGAAAGACCTCCTGCGATGATTGGCTGGGCCTATAATTTCGGCCTCACAGAGCTCCATACACCCCAGGCATTCCCAAGGCTTGGCTCGCACATGCACGAACAGTGCGACCTGGCCCGGAACAGCATTACGTCACTGTTATCGGGAAAATATGTCAATGGTAACTTACATGGGGCACTGTAACGCGTACGGTAACGATTTCAACGCAATTGGTAACTCGCTTAACGCGTTTGGTAACTCGCTTAACACGTTTGGTCACTCGCTTAACACGTTTGGTAACTCTACACTAGCAGCCCATCACGCGAATGGTAACTACATGAAGTTCCCGCCGAAATGAGCCCGAGCAAAAGGAATTTATGAATTTTAAAAGCTTTTACGCACAGTACTATCCTTTTGAACAAGTCTCGCCGCGAATTTGAAGGATCCCGTTTGTTCTAATACCACGGACCACAAAGTTTCAGGGCCATTTTACACATATATGTAGCTCGTACAAAAATGGTAAATTTCTAAAATTTCTATAGCATGATTGCGAACTTGCAAAACGATTTTAAAAAGATTCCCGAAAGGACCTCGGAATTTTTACTGTTTATAATTAATGCAACGTTGGAGAATTTTTGCATGTGGAAAAAATACTCCTCTTGAAAATTACATGTTTCTTAATTTAAATAAAGAACCATAAACGCATGGTCGCAAGAAGTTTAAGGTTGTTGCTCTCAAATTTATCTGCCATTTGAAAGGGGTATAGATTTGTTTGCCCCGGCTGCACGATAGAAAAAAGTACAAACAGTTTGCGGAAGGAGCACCAGAGTATCAACTGTGTATAAACAGTGGTTTTCACAACACTTACGTTTTTGCAATTAGCTTGAAAATCGGAAAGTGTGTCAGGATTTCGGAGAGTGTGTCAGAATTTCGGAAACCTGCCAGAATTTCGGAGAGTGTGTCAGAGGTTCCTGCTTCATGATTCGTCAATATATTCTGACGCGAGCGGGAAAAACTAGAATTAGGCTCAACTTCGGCGGGAATTTCATGTAGTTACCATTCGCGTGATGGGCTGCTAGTGTAGAGTTACCAAATGTGTTAAGCGAGTGACCAAACGTGTTAAGCGAGTTACCAAACGCGTTAAGCGAGTTACCAAACGCGTTGAAATCGTTACCGTACGCGTTACAGTGCCCCATGTAAGTTACCATTGACATATTTTCCCACTGTTATCAGCCTCAGCCGAGCATAAAGTTTACTGTAGATGGAGTTTATCAGAACTGTACAATGATTAACTACCATAACTACTTTACTAATAATGGAATACATACTACCATCTATTGCAGTACTTCCCTGCATTTGGATAAATGCGCAGATGGGAAAAAATAGCCCCTTCCCTGTTGTAGGAATCAGGATGAAGAAACATGGGTCATCATGCAGGCGAGCAAATACATCACCTTGGCCACCATGTACCGGAAAAGTCAGGGCGCTTCTTCCTTGGTAACTTCTCATGCCTTGACGTACCACATCACGATGCTCTTTCGGATACGTGTGTGACCGTAATGGGCTCGATGGGGATCGTGATTCCAATGCTTGCCGCCGGGAGTCCAAGGGTGGGAGACAGAGGCCATACGAGGGAATTCGTCGAATTCTTCCATCAGCAGCCAAGGAACTGTCTGTGCCCAATGGTGAGCCTCTAATTGAACGCTGATGGTCTGCCAGCTCAGCATGGCCGGAGAAAAATCGCTGCAGCTCAGTATTCGATCCGCGTCTCATAGACGAATGAGCTCTGATGATGCTGCTGCTGCTCCTGGTGCTGCTTCTGCTGCGCCGATTACCGCTGCTTCGGGCCCGACCTAACAACCTCACACCATCAATCTCCTCGTCGTCACTGCTCTCCACATCGCCCAGGTTCATCAGAGAGGGACTCACACTGAGACCAGACAGAGATGAATTCAAATTCGACAGGGACAGGCTCACGCTCAAATCGGCCCGAGAAGGGCTTGAACCCAAGCTGGCCGAGGGTGAGTCTAGATCCGCCAGCGAGAGGCTCGAACTTGGTCTGGCCAGAGGTGATGCAGTAAGGTTCGCCAGAGACAGGCTTGAGCCTAGTCTGCGCTGCAAGAAGCGGGGTTGCGACGGCGATGAAGACTGGCTGAAGCTGCGTCCGGGCCTCCCGTCATTACTCCTCTCACCATGACTCCTCTCACCATGACTCCTCTCACCATGACTCCTCTCACCATGGGTCCTCTCACCATGGATCCTCCCATCATGGGTCCTCCTCTCATGGATCATCCCATCATGGGTCCTCTCATGGGTCCTCCCATCATGGGTCCTCTCATGGATCCTCCCATCATGGGTCCTCCCATCATGGGTCCTCTCATGGATCCTCCCATCATGGGTCCTCCCGCGACGAAGCTTCCGCTTCGTGGGGTTGCTAGCGGGCCAGTGCTGGTGTAGCGCGGCAGAGCATGACGCTTGACTCAACCTGCCGGCCGTCCAGGAACGAGAGCAGAATCCACCTGAAGCGCCACGTGTCGAAAAGTCATCGCTCTCATCAGGTGAATCCTCAGGCGATTCCTCAGGTGATTCCTCAAATCGGTCAATCTGGTCAACTCTGTCAGCTCGGTCAACTTGGCCAGCAGCGCCAACGCAGCGCCTCCTCGCCTCCAACAAATCCGAAGTCGACCGGCGACGATTCAACCGCCGCCGACCACCCAAAGCCAATCCGTCAGCCGGCAACGGAACCCTAAACCCCTCCTTCTTTCCCGCTTCGCCTCCTCTGCTAGCCCCCTCCATCCGCTGTTGTGCTGCGGACCGCAGCATGTCAACAAACTGCTGGCATTTCACCGCGTTCTGCTCGCGCTGTGCTGACTTTTCAGTCGGTCTCAAAAGCCCCCTCCATCCGCTGTTCTGCTGCGGACCGCAGCATGTCGACAAACTGCTGGCATTTCACCGCGTTCTGCTCGCGCTGTGACTCCAGCAGGTTCAGCTTGCTCTCGAGGCACAGCATATCCAGATTCTCCGCTGTAATGCCTCCTTCATCCCCTCTGCCTCCTCCGCTTCTCCCCCCTCCCCCGCCTCCTCCGCCTCCACCTCCGCCTCCGCCTCCGCCTCCACCTCCGCCTCCACCTCCGCCTCCGCCTCCGCCTCCGCCTCCGCCTCCGCCTCCGCCTCCGCCTCCGCCTCCGCCTCCGCCTCCGCCTCCGCCTCCGCCTCCACCTCCACCTCCGCCTCCGCCTCCGCCGCTGCTGGTGCTCTCCCCAAACGACCACCTTCTGTTGACTCGTCTTCCCAGAAGCTGGGAAGGCACCATAGGAGAGGGAGGATAGCCAGCAGCAGTGCTGAGATTACTCGAGCGACAGTGTGAAGCATCGGGATCTGATGATTCGTTCTCGAGTGCTGCAGCTGGGGTCCTGGCAGCACATGCTGCCGAAACAGAGTCGGAATCAGAATCAGAATCGGATCCTGAACCAGAGCTTGACTCACGAATGGCAGCAGCCGCAGTTTCCACGCAGCTTGAAGTCGGATCACCAACCCAGTCAAGCGAGGCTTTGTTGCTAGAAAGGTACAGCCACCGGTTGACAGATTGACCCTTTCTTCCATTCCATGCAGGGAAACCGTTCTCTGCTTCTGAAGTCCCGAGTTCCGAACCTGAAAGGTCCGTCCCTGGAAGGTCGGAGGTTGGAAGGCTCGACCTAGGGAAAAGAGTTGATGAATCTTGAAAACCAGCAGCTTCCAACGCCATCCTTCCACTGGAAACCGCCGGGAAGAAGTTACTCAGACTCGTAGATGATTCGTGACTCGACAATGCCTCGTGCCCTCTCCGGAAGCTAGGAATCGAGCTGTCGCCAGCATTTTAAAAGCTTAATCCTAAATCAACTCAAGACCGTCGCCAACTGAAACTGGAGTGATGGAAACGTTGACAGAGCGTTTTGTCTTCGCGGATTACGAAGTCCGTGTGTCCAGACTCCGAGTCCTCTCGCTGCGTTTTGTTCAGTCAGTGGAGCAGGAGTCGTTCTCGTCCAATAATTGCTTCTGACTTGGCAGGTTCTCCAAACCAGCAGCAAACATTTGCGAACTTCCGTCTCTCTGGAGCACTGTACATGTAGACGTACTATTAAAAATGCTGCTCTCACCAGCAACTCAAGGAATAGCCAAAGGAGTGTCAGATGTCACATCCAGACGGCAGTGTGAAAAACAAGAGAAAAAAACATTTTTTTTTTTTTTCCCTCACAGGCGTGGGGAGAGGAGGAGAAACGGAGTCACGACCCTCACAGGGTCATGCATATGGGGTGCATGACCCTTCAATCTGACAAGGCTCTTCACAACCAGAGCTCAGGTCAGGCAAGGCGGCCGAAGCGCAGCGGGCTTACTTGAGAATTAGTATGGCGGATCGAATAACATTAGATACTATTCAGAGAACCTGTCCCAATTTCTCGGTTTTGACAGGCAACTTGAAGTATATACTGTTCAGGCCAGGGAGCCGGCGCTGCTATGGGCGCCGCTTCGAGCGGAAAATACGGTGGTACTACTGAGATGGTTTGAGTTATTATTGAACCATCAATTCGACCGTTGAACGTGGGGCGATGAGGAGAACGGACCATAGCATCGTCTGTCAGATTAAGAGCCATAAATTAGGGTGGTTGGTTACGATAGAAGCACAGTCAAACTGTTCAGTAGATTCCGTTCTGTACTGAAATCGCCAGCTGTGAAATTCTGTTCGGTCCACACTGTTCGGTGGGCCATAGTCAACGGAAGACCAGAAAACCGTGAAATGAATGGGACAGGAGGAACGAAATGAGCTTGCGATACAGTTTTTCTCTAGCTCAGCTGAGGATGAGTGTGAGGCAGAGGTGACGGACGTGCAACTACGAGCTAGTGAGTCGAATGAGACTCAGCGATGGATGAAACCTTTAAGGTATTTATCCTGCTTTCTAAGAAATGTGCTTGCACCCAGAAACAGCAACAAAGGAATCAACTTCCGAGAGATCGAGTACGGTTTTTTTTTCGTTTCAGGTAGTTCTGTTTATGTATTGAGCGGTAGGGTAGATTTTTTAGGGGTTTGACGTCTCCCTTGCAGCCTCATCTCATCATTGTCCGAAATTGGTGGAGGTCAACGAGTTGGTGCGATGATTTGGTGAAAGTTTCTGCAGCAAAAATTGGGAGGAAAGGCGTCGGTTTGCAACAGCTTCTGGTAGGTTACAGTACGTTTCATTACGGTTCGATGGTGCTAACCAGGCCCAAGTCTCATCTCGCCTCGCCAAAGAAATTTGGTCCTGCTACAGTGCATGAATCACAAAGCGTGAAACCTGACTGACCTGAGGCCTCATTGCTGATAAGGCAGCGGCGCACAGTAGCCGGGTTTGTGATTGGTCGCTGTCCTGCAATGAAATCAAATTAGAACTGTCCACCAATTCCCTGACTCAAACCAGCTCAGCCGAACCATGCCACCGTACAACTTGCCTTTCTGCAGCACGGATACGCATTAATGTTTTGCGTCCTCGCTTGAATGGGAATCATGAATTGAAACAGAATTTGTGAGTGCAACTGAATATATCTCCTTTACCAGAAGATAAATTAAATGTACTGTTATAATCTCATTATAACGTGGTTTTGACTTTACCTTCTTGTAAAATTTACGAAAAAGATCTAGAATATAGGGAGGGTGGGTGAGATTTGACACTGTGATGGAAAGGTTTTATCACTTGCAGATTCAAACGCTTTCACTGCCAAGCATAAAGATTTATCAAACCCTCAACTTGCAACTGTGATGAGCACCCTGTGTTCAAGAAAAAAAATTGGTTGAAGCATATTTTCTACATGTGTTACGAGAATACTGTGTCTTGGTATTCTGTCCAGCAGGAGGAAGGTGCAACAAGGCTCTGGGAATGGAACTTTACTAGGCACCTTGGGGTGTGGAGGCATGGGATGATTGGGATTTTTCTTGCTTTGGCGGCAGAAAGAAGCAGAGGAAGATATGATTCCTTGATAGCACGATACAAGCGTTTTGGTATAATAAAGGACATACAGAATTCCTGAACAAGCGAAAACAATGAAGGATTGGAGTGAAAGATTTATTGGGATGCCATGCAATCAGAAGCGAGAGCTTCCATTGCAGTGCATCAAATGTCTATCATTCCAACCAATTATACTCTGCCCTTCCCGTAGCCCAATTTGCTTCCATCCACCCATTGCGAAACTTGAGAAGTTACCACGTCCACGTGTAACCAGCAGTCTTCGCAGCAGCCTCAGCGGACTGAGCAGCAGCCACAGCGGTGTTCATCCTGGACTTCATAGTCGCAGCAGCGCTATCGGCGCTAGCTTTCAGCGTCACAGCCTTGCTTTGCAAGATCTTCGCGTTCGAAACCGCCGCGGATTTGATCGGAATCGCCGCGTTCGCGTCGTTCACGTCGGTCGTCGCCTTCGTCACCGCCGCCGCCGCCGCCGCGTCCGCCTTCACCGCCGCATCCAGCGCCGCCTGCGCGTCGTCAACCGCCGATTGCTGCGCCGCAACCACGGCGTTCGCCGAGTCGGGGTTGTCCAGTGCATCCTGTCGCTTCGCCACCAGCTGCTCTGCGCGATTCGCCTGTGAGATCATGTCGTCCAGAATCTGCTTCGCGAGCGCCAGCGCCGCATTCGCGTCAGTCAACGCAGTCTCAGCAGCCGCGGCTTCAGTGGGCGTCAGATCAGGGTTAGCGGCGTCCTTCGCCGCCTGCATGGCCGTCGACTGCGCGTCGTAGAGCTCCTCCTTCTGGCCCTCAACTTGCTGGGCCGTCATCTCGACGCGTTTCTTTGCGTCGTCAACGGCTGCTTTCAGATCCGCGAGGCTCGTGCCTGACGCTTTGGTTTTCTCCAGAATTGCCGTGGCGGCATCGAGCTTGTCCTGAACTGCGGGGATGGCTGCAGCGGTTTGGTTCTTCGCAATGATTTTCTGCGCGAGGACAGTCTTGAGGCGGTTCACGAGTGGTAAGGCGTCGTTGTAAGTCGCCGTGGCGTCTGCGAGGGTTTTGTTCGCCGCGAGGAGCTCCTGGGCGCGCTGTGCGGCGAGCGCGTCGGCTTTCTGGGAATCGGCGGTGGCGTTGATAGCGGCGGCGCGGGTCTGACGGGCCTTGGTGACCAGAAACGGCTCCGTCTGCCCCGAGGCGTGAAGGAGGGTAGCGGCGGCCACGAGGAACACGAGGAGACCAGCTTTCGAGATCGCCATGGTTATCGTTCGGCTAGAATTCGCTACGCAGAATGGTTTGATTACGAGGGCAATTGGGAGAAAGCCGAGTAGCTTTGTTACTTCAGGATGGCTGAAATGTTGGAGTGAGTGTTGAATGCTACGAAGGGAAAGACGCTTCCTACATTATCGAGGGGAATGGAAGCAAGTCTTTTGTAGATGTATGATTGTACGGGCGCATGACAGAATTTCCCACTTCACTCATCTCGCACTCAATGCTCAGTGGAGCTGGCTGATGCTCACACACACACACAATTCGCCTGAGGTGACATCAATTGCGACGCGGTCTGCTTATGGCGCGGCGCGGTCGGTGAGATTATTATGCTGCTCCAAAATTGCCTTCTGCACGCGCGAAGGGAAATTCTGGAAGGCGACTTCATCGTTACGTCAGTAACCGTTTTCGCAGAACTCTAAGTCAGATAGCGCAAATTTCGTCCTTAGGGGCAAGGTACCCGATTGGCGGGTTGAGCTGACGAAATTGGTTCTTTCTCGTACAGCACAGCTGTGCGGAAGTGTTGGGTTTGGTGGAAAGAACGGCGAGGCCGCACCAGCCAAGTGGGCCCATATGGACACCAAACACCTGCGACACCGTGCGTCAGCTTCTTTGAAAGATAAATGTTCGTTTGAGTGCGGTGCATTACGTTACAATAATATTGGGAACAGTTTATTGTTTCACCTTTTTAGATGACTGCTAACCAGGATGCACCTCCCGAAGAAAACAGTAAAATGTAAGATATGACGCGCCCTCATGATGGAATGAATCGCAGAGCTGGCAAAGCAGGGCCAGTAAGTGTACGGAATGTATTTTCAGATATGTGAACGTTTTGTTATTTCTTACATTGAAATGCTTTTCAGCCAACAAAGTACTCCCATCAATCTTTTAAACTACATGACTAATGTATATTTCAATTGTCAGGCTGAAATAAGACCCCTACTGATTACAAAGACAGTACTTTGAGCACAATGAGCATCACCTATATACAACATTCTACATATAACAAAGACATATCTGCTTGTAGGTAAGTTATCAAGGCTGCAAGCAACAGCCCAAAATAAAAGAAAGCATCAACAGAATAAACAAGAGATTGTGGGAGCACACTCCCTGAACAGCAACGACGGAAGGAAAAGGTAGATCCTCATTCTGAGATTCCCGAAGGCAAACAGCAGCAGCAGCAGCTGAAGAACCCCATGCAGGGCTCCAGCATGGATTATTTTATTCATGAGGAACGCCTCCCACGCAATGCGGCTGTCGATATAAGCAAAAATCAGCTACACCATTTCAGCATCACAGGTACCAACGCCGACCAGGAGGATCTCGTATTTCTTTCGCCAGGTTCCCTTCCAGTCCCGATGCCAACCACCGCGTGCGCGCAATCAGGATCAGGAAACCTCGGAAGCGGCATTTTCAGCGTAATCCTTGAGCGTTGTTCGTGTGTAATAGTCGCTCCACATCAAAGCATCCTGTGTGTATGCCTGAGAACGTCGCTTTCCGTGATTATTCCCACCACCGTCATCCGTCCGTCGTCGTCGCCAACTGGTGCAACAACCGGCAGACGGGCAATCTGAAAAGAAGAAAATAAGGACGAGAGAAGACGAGACAAGAACAGGGCAATTGAGACAATCGAGAGAAACCCTGAAGACAGCGAACATAGAAGCGAGGAAGCGAGCTGTACTCTGACGAATTAACCACCAGGGTTGCACGCATACTCATGCTTACATTATGATTGAGCATCAGCTCTGCAGCGTCTGAGACCCGCGCGTCCGCTTCGACATAGATGGGCGTGTCTGTCATTGACTCGCCAACCTGAAAGCGGATGAAAAGACCATTCGTTAAACAATGAAAATATATGACGAAAGGGAGTGAACGTCTGGAAACCTTAGACGCGAAGAAGATATGCTGTATTTCTTTGATAGGGTTACAAAGTCCAATAGGCTCTATAGAAAAATCGCACCTTCTCGCTCATAATTTTCGTGATTTGATGTCTCAGCGTGTCCACCATCGGCCCGTGGTTTAAGTTGCCGTAGTAGCACGAGAGGCGGTGAATCTTGTCCTCTTCCTGAAGTGGTGGAGAATAAACGACAACAGGATACATGCAATCGACAAAAGACAGAACAGAGAAAAAGTATCGGCAAGTTATTACGCGGGACCGAGTGAGGGTGCGAGTCGGTGAAAGCACAGCCGGACAAAAGCGCAAAGTACAAAAAGGGGTTGAGAGGAGGGAGAGGGAAGGGGGGACGTGGGGAAGGGGGGGAACAACGAATAAACAAGGCATTGGCTGAGATCAGGACGGAAGGAGGTGGCTTACAGAAGGAAAAGGCTTCCGCTGCTTCCAGAGAAGATCCCGTTGCGACAGCACGCCAACGAGCCGACCCATTCCCACCGCGTCCCCCTCGAGAGGCTCCACGACCGGCGCTCCGGTGAGACGATACCGCAGAAGAGCCTTCGCCGCGGCGCATAGCGACGTCTCTTTTCGGAAACACAACGGGTTCGGGGTCATGAACTCGCCGACTTTCCGGTCCTCCCACGCGTCGACGCTCTCGCCGATCCGCGTCAAGCGTTCGTCCTCTTCGAAATCGCGGCTGTAACCATCTTCGTCGACGAGAGGCGTGTGGCTTCCGGGTAGAAGCGTTGCTGAGTCGGCGAGATACACGCTGTTGCTGACAAAGCCTGTGGTCTCGCGCTCTAGGAAAGGCGAACGGCGCTCCACGTCTTGCCACGTGTCGGCATCGGAGCTCTTCCTCGCCGCGCTTCGGCTTAGGGTTGATTCGGCAGAGGACTCGCACGAGACTCGAAGGACGGTTGGGCTGTCCTTGGTGATGCACCGCGGTATCTTGGCGGATAGAATTTGCGAGGGGAAACTAGAGAGACGTTGAGCGGCAACGCAACGAACGGCTTCCATGGCCAGGGTCTACGAAAGTTTGAGAAACGAAATTAGTAGATCTGGACCGATGCTAGTGATTCCTAAATCTGCGAGTCTCCTTAGCTTCAGATAACACAGAAGCAGGAACCTAAGGACTTCAGATTAAATTGTACGTGTGCAGCGAAAAATAACTTCTCTAGGCTTGAAATGAAGGATGCGAGGATTGCCTGTCGCTGTCGGTGGTTGCTGAGGGGATTGGAAATGTATTGAGCCAACAGTCTAGGAATATTTGACGCAGGTAAAGTCGGAAGAGTGAGAGAGCAGTCCTGGTGGAATGAGGAGAGGAGAAACGGCGGAAGGGAAAGGTATGCGCTGAGTTGCGCTTGTGTGTGCGCAGAGGAAATGTTGCAGATTTGAACTTGTATCATTCCATGCTTTCGGTCAGTGTTTCAGATGTAATCAGGGCAGAGAAAACTAGATACACACGTCGTTGTTCGACAGCTTTGTTGTCGACTTGGCGTGACCTACGCGTATTTGTGTTTTGGAAGGGGCACCCACACACCTACGTAAATTCTTCGAGTGTACTTCATATCCATATTTCTGATGCGGGGTCACGCGGAACACGAGGGGATGGACGGAACGGGAAGCTTGGGTTGGGGGAGCAGCAAGTTGTCAAGCGGTTGCCTCGCCCCCAGCATTTCCATTGTACAGTACATCAAGGGGTTCCCATTTCCACTGAGGCGGTAAACCGACGCGTTGGATGTACGAGGATGATGCATGATGTGCTTCGGCCATTGTTCGGTTCGGGCCCCATCGCGTGCACGCACACACACCCCGTCAGAAAACGCGGTGGGGCGGAGCTGAGTCCCCTTGTGGCGAAGTTCTCGCTTCAATTCGCAGAGGGTGGAAGGAAACTGATGTTGGTGGCGACGGCGGCGGGGATTTGGGGGGTTTGGCGGACACGTGTGGGCGGTTCAGGAAGAGATGACGAAATCGCGCGCATCGGCGGAAATCGTGTTTGTCTCAAAAGAATCGACCCAAATTGCTCCCCGCTCGCCACGTGGGCGTTTTTCTCAATTGATTCGACCCCCTTTCCCCCCGCCCCCCCACCCCGTTTTTCCCGCCCTTGCCCTCCGAAATTCGGGCACCCGCTAGAATCTCGAAAAATCACAAAAAGTCACGAATACATGCTTTTTCGTAACGCAAGATTTCAACATGCGAGCGACATCTGATTGGACAGAACACCTATGACTTCTAATGATAAATTTAGCAGTAATATGGATTTTATTAATTATGTGCCACTGCAGTAACATATTTTTTTAATCTTTGTAATACGAGTAAATAATAAAACAAAAAGTCTATAAAACATAATAAAACATAAATAATAATGAAACATATTATTATTAGTAAATAATAAAACATAATAAAACATATTTTTTTTCTAAATAATATCAAGAAGTACAATCAAACAAAATATCTACCTATTTCAAGAGGGATTTATTTTTATTTGCCGTGGAGCTATTATTATTATAAATTTATGAAATTTAACTCTTAGTTTTTTAAGTTTTCTGGAATAAGCTTCATGTAGATATATAGAAAACATAAAGAAGCTATAGGTTGATTTGCCATGTGTTTTTTTTTTTTTGCGCCCTTATCTACATTACTGGCATGGGCTAATCCAAAAAAATACGATACAATCAACGTGCATATGAGCCTCCTGAGATTGAGAAGCAACCGCCGAAATTATCGATTGCGAAAGCTGATGTGGCATGCCACAACTACATGGTGGATTTGGCATGATGTAAAAAGCATGTATTCGTGACTTTTTGTGATTTCACGAAATTCCAGCGGGTGCCCGAATTTCGGAGGGCAAGGGCGGGAAAAACGGGGTTAGGGGGCGGGGGGAAAGGGGGTCGAATCAATTGAGAAAAACGCCCACGTGGCGAGCGGGGAGCAATTTGGGTCGATTCTTTTGAGACAAACACGATTTCCGCCGATGCGCGCGATTTCGCCGGAAGAGATGCTTTCAGTTTCGGTTTTAGTTTAGGGTCGCATATTCGGGCACAAATTATGCCCAGGTCGGCGACGCGTACCGCCATTCAACCATCAGCAGAGCCCATCATCAACACATTCTCCGAGGCAGTTGGCGTGACAGCAGCGAAAGAAACGCATCAGCTGACCTGACCTGCCTGCCTGACCTGACAGAGGATCTGGACTCTGGTCTGGTTGATCGGTCGCTTGTGGTCGTGCCATCAATTTTCTCGGTTCATTAATTACCAATGCCCGCAAAATGTGCTGGATATGTATACAGTGAGAAGGCTGGCAATAAATGGTAATTTTTCTCCGTGTTATACACCCTGCACAGACTCAACCTCGCGTTTTACCTCTTCGAACTGACCGGAGCTTGATATTGTTGACCACACCCATCAACACCAGTCATGTGTAATTCCAGGTCGCTTTCTTCACTTCCCGACAAAATTCGAGGACTAGTTAGCTGGCAAAGCGCTTTGATTGAAAGCCAGGGCAGACTGCTCCCGTATCCACGGAAATCGCTGACCTGGCGTCCAGCCTCCTTGGAGAAGCCACCACTGGGAATCTGCGATCGTGACGTGGTAATCGCCGCTGCTTTGATTGGTGTCCCCAGACGTGACAAGTATGGACGCAGGGTCGAGTCACCAATCAGTGATGCTGTCAGTTCGCGGGGACCCTTCGCACCAGGGAATAGCGGTGCCCTTAGGGCGGGTCCAACTTTGCACACTCCCGTTTTTTTCGTTATATTTACGTCAACACACTTGTCAATTTTGACTGTACCCCACGGTGCACTCCTAGCGTTTCCTGTCCAGTTCGGAGTGTACAGTGCGGACTTTTGACGAGGTACATTAACGTTGCGAGGTACAGTACCTGGGAAGGAGAGTTACCACATGTTGCGAGAGTTTCCGCATCATGGGCGAAAGGAATTAATTTATGACGAAAAGCGTTTGGCGAAAACGGGAGTTACTGTTTGACGACTTGACGGGAAGCGAACTGGGAGACGAGCCTTCGGATGGGTTCCTCACGTCCCGGGGCACGTTTCCGAAATGAGCTCATTTATGTACAGTCTCGCGTCAAACGGATTTCGTACGTTAAAAGTTTTGTTCATGCTTTATTCTGGTAACTGAGATGTAAAATAACCGTACATGTGCAAAGTTAGACCCGCCCTTATCCCTTGGATGTGTTACTGTATAACGATGAGGATGTACATGTATCAACTTGTAAGATTCAGTCACTTTTATGTGTGTTCATCACTATACGGAACCGGGTTTGCAATGTCGCGTAAATCTCATGTGTGCTGACGCAAGCGCTCGTACGAACATTTGGAAAATCACGCTTCGTGCAAAAATCACAGTTGGACGCACTAGTGCAACGCACACCTCTTATGTGACAGCCTGACTGAGCCTGCCGCAATAGTGATACGGAGTCGCGTCGCTACGACGAACCGCTGCGACGGGAAGGAGAGTCTCTCGCGAACCATCGTCGCCTAAGTCCACGCCCACTCGTCGCCATAGTCCACGCCCACTCGTCGCCATGAAAGTAAAACTTCCACTGGAAGAACCCTAAACTGGAAGTTTAGCTGCCATGGTATTTCCGAAAAAAAACTTGTTTTCCATACAGTGACGAGTTTTGAGGCGCCTCGAAAGTCATCTCCGACATACCACGTTCTAATATCGTGACGAGTCGCCTTCAACAACGATGCCTCGTATCAAGGCCGTTGAGTCGATAATACCGTACCCCGTCGCGCTCGCTTGGGCGATAATCGCGACGATTCTCCTCTGCTCGCTCCCGATCGTCACCGTTCAGTTTCCCCATCGCTGCGGAGAGAATGACAATGTCTTGGCGGAAGTAGTAGGGCTCGCCGTAGATGGACCACCAGAAGGCGGTCTCACGATGAAACTTGCAGACGAAGCTAACATCGCCGATATTACCGCCGGCGCCTCACCGCCTCCGGCCGCCGCACCGCCCGCGGCCGGCGCTTCCGATTCGCCGGACGGAGGCGGTGTGGCGACAGCGTCCTGCACTGATTGGTTGTCGACCAGCCGTCCAGGTCAAGACGGCGCGCTCGCAGATCCGTGGGAGTTTACTAAGGTAGAGTAGCAAGTTCTTTCTAAGGGAGTGACCTCAGGTGACCTGGCTGTTCTGGTAGCAAATTCTGTGGCCTCAGGTGACCTGGCTGTTCGTTTCGGTGGTAGAAGTTCTTTCTGTCTCGCCATTGAGGGGGGGAGGGGGGGAGGGAGAGAGAGAGAGGGAGAGGGAGAGGGAGAGGGAGAGGGAGAGGGAGAGGGAGAGGGAGAGGGAGAGAGGAGAGGGAGAGGGAGAGAGAGAGAGAGATGTTTTTTTTTCCCTTCCCCCTGCCCGCCTCCCCCACGAACACCCACAGTGGACACCCCGCGTTTCACCATGTCTTGTTGCGGGACTTCCTATAGAGGAGCTCGATGCACATCTGAACTTCCGCCGGGGGTGGACCCTCGGATCCACGGAGGACGTTGAAGATAAGACGCAGGTTCTGCCGATGATGCGCGGCGCTATGGACCTTAAAATGCACACAAGGTGTCAGTCAGGCATTCATAGTGGCGACAGTAAATCAACCTCAGAGCCAAGACATTCATCACGAGTGTAACCTGGTTTCTTCAAACGAACCCCCTTTTCACCGAGTGGCAAGGATCCACGATTTCAAGGAGATGCAATACTCGTCACAATTAAGTAATAAATAAATCTCTCTGTATGCCTCCTGATTCTCCTTACTGCCCTTCAATTTCGCGTTCCCACAGGGAGCGGAGGGTTTATATCGACCTCGGAGCCAAGACGTTTGACTCAAGTGTAACCTGGTTTCTGCAAATGTACCCCCTCGATTTTACCGAGATTCACGCGGTGGAAGTAAAATCGGGCGAGTTTCAAATGCCAAATGCATCAGTGCCAAAGGTGTGTTCAACACACACACACACACACAGACACACACACAGACACACACACACACACACACACACACTCACACTCTCACACAGACACACACACTCTCACACACACACACAGACACACACACACACACACACACACACACACACACTGACACACACACACACACTCACACACACACACACACACACACTCACACACACACACACACACACACACACACACTTATATGAATACGGAAGTGAACGAATAGTGGAGGGTCAGAAAGGCATGTGAACAGCAAACGAGGCCCGAGAGAGGCGCTTGGCTAGGGGGTAGCTGGGGGAGACGGGAGTGTTTGGGGGGGAAGGGGAGAGGAGTAGGGGGTAAGGGCAATCAGTGGGGAACAGACGCTGTTTTTTGTTCTGTTAAGGAAATTGCATAAGCTGTAAACTTTTTTTTTTACACAAAGAGATCGGCACAGGTTCTGCCAGACAATTTTTGTTATTTTCCTTTGTGGTGGGTGGGTAACACGGCCCAGCTTCAAGACCCCGGGGGATAAAGACGTGCAATCCTGTCAATGACGTGCAATCCTGTCAATGACGTGCAATCCTGTCAATGACGTGCAATCCTGTCAATGACGTGCAATCCTGTCAATGACGTGCAATCCTGTCAATGACGTGCAATCCTGTCAATGACGTGCAATCCTGTCAATGACGTGCAATCCCCGGGGGATAGAGAACGTCCTGCCCACGTCTTCATCCCCATGTTGCGCATTCCCATCATTTCCCCACCCATGCTGAGCCCAGCCCTCATACTCCATACCCGTCCCCCACTTTCTTTGATCCCCTTCCCCCTGTTTCACGTCTCCTGTTTCCTGTTTCACACGTATAATCCTCCAAAAATACAGCGAAGTTTCAGGGTTAACAAATCTAATAAACTATTCTGAAAACCCCTATTCTACCCCTCAAAACCCTTCCTCGCCACTCTGAACTGCTCCAGGTACTGGCAACTAGTCTAGGAGAGGATTCCCGCCTGCGTCCGAGACGCGGAGGCCCAGCAGACTTCCCACAATGGCTGCTGCAACGCATTCATTCCCACACCTTCTTTGTGAATTCCAGAGACGACCCCGAGCAGGTAAATATATTCCCCCCCCCCAAAAAAAAAAACAAAACAAAAAAAAAAAACTTTGGAGCACCTGAATCATGCCGAATTAAGGCCTTTTTGTTCTGCTCTGTAGGCGTCGTGTTCCCCCTGTTGATGGCTTTCTCATATTTTTCCCCCTTTCCTGCTCGGTTCACCCCTCTTTCTGCTTTTTTCCCTCCTTTCCTGCTCGGTTCACCCCTCTTTCTGCACTTCTTCCCCCTTTCCTGCTCGGTTCACCTCTCTCCACTTCCCCAATTTCCTGCTCGGTTCACCTCTCTCCACTCTTCCCCAATTTCCTGCTCGGTTCACCCCTCATTCTCCTCTTTCCCCTCTTTCCTGCTCGATTGACCCCTCTCTCTGTTCCTTTCCCCCCTTTCTTGCTCTGTTCCTCCCCATTTCTGCTCTCTGCCTGCCCATTCTTTTTCTAGAAAAAAAAAAAAGGAAAAAAGAAAATGAAGAAAACAAACCTTGCAACAGGAGGGTACTGGGTTCAGTCATGAGCGAATGACTGGACAAGGTAAAGCCCACGAGCGATGCAATGAAGGCTTCATTGGCTATTGAGTCCACTTAGAAGTCAACTCGGTCAACTCGGTTGGATAAGGGCACTGGGTTCAGTCATGAGCAAGGCTCACGAGTGATGCGATGAAGGCTTCAGTGGGTGGACTCGGATGTTGCTGTTCCCATCTGCTCTGCTGTTCCCATCTGCTCTGCTGTTCCCATCTGCCCTGCTGTTCCCATGTGCTCTGCTGTTCTCCTGACCACAGCCCTTGTGCATTATCGGAACACGGCGCCCTTTGTAATCACCTATGAGAATTCTCAAAGCGATTTCAACATAAGAGGGCACAGTGCTCGTGCATTATCAAAACACGGCCTCCTTTCTCCCATCTCCCCCTCCCTCTCTCCTCCTCTCTCCCCCCTCCCAGAACATGGTGAGCGTGACTAGGTGGTGGCCTCTAGACGACCAGCACTGACTTTTGAGTCGACTCAAAAGTCAACTAGACGACCAGCACTGGAAGGTAGAGGACTCGGACTCACTCTTCCCTCTCTCCCCTCATCTTCCCTCTCTTCCCTCCTCTTCCATCTCTCCCCTCTCCTCCCCCCCCCCCCCCCCCTCTCTCCCTCCCTCTCCCCCCTCTCTCCCCCCTCTCCCCCTCCCTCTCCCCATTTCTCCCCCTCTCCCCCCTCCCAGAACATGGTGAGCGTGACTAGGCGGTGGCCACTGCAGGGTTGGCGGTGGAAGGAAGAGGGAACAGTCCTTGTGCATTATCGGAACACGGCGTCCTTTCAAAACACCTATGAGAATTCTCAAAGTGATTTCAACATACGAGGTCACAGTCCTAGTGCGTTATCGGAAAACAGCCTCCCTTCTCCCATCTCTCCCTCTCTCCTCCTCTCCCTCCCCCCTCACAGAACACGGTCAACGTGTAGTCAAAGCAAGAGAATCACAGTCCTTGCTCAACGGTCCTTGCGCAAAATGAGGTGACTTTTGAGTCGACTCAAAAGTCGTCAAAGCAAAAGAATCACAGTCCTTGTGCAAAATCGAAGCACAGCCTCCTTTCTCCCATCTCCCCCTCTCTCCCTCTCTCCTCCTCTCCCTCCCCCCTCACAGAACATGGTGAATGTTACCAGATGGTTTTTGGAGGACCTGCAGTTGAAGGAAGAGAATTCGGTGGTTGTGAAAATGGATATCGAGGGGCACGAGTGGCTCGTGATCAGGTCGTATCCCTTTCCTCCTCCCACCTCCCTCCCTTCTCTTCCCCACCTTCCCAGAACATGGTGAACGTTTCGAGGTGGCTACTAGCCGATTTGTAGTTGAAGGAAGATGACTCGGTGGTTGTGAAGATGGATATCGAGGGGCACGAGTGGTCGATTCTGCAGCACTGGATCGATAACCCCCGCATGGCAGCAATCGTTGACGAGCTGTCTGTGGAAGTGCCGAGCTGTTTGTATCACCACCCGAGCTTGTCACATGCCCTCTCCTCGCTCTTCTCACCCGCTTCCCCGCCCCCCCCTCTCCCACCCCCTCCCGCCCTCTCCCGCCCTCTCCCGCCCCCAGAACATGCTCAACGTCACCAGATGGTTTCTGGAGGACCTGCAGTTGAAGGAAGAGGACTCGGTTGTTGTGAAGATGGATATCGAGGGGCACGAGTGGTCGATTCTGCAGCACTGGATCGCTAACCCCCGCATGGCAGCAATCGTTGACGAGCTGTCTGTGGAAGTGCCGAGCTGTTTGCATCACCACCCGAGCTTGTCACATGCCCTCTCCTCGCTCTTCTCACCCGCTTCCCCGTCCCCCCCCCCCCCCTCCCACCCCCTCCCGCCCTCTGCCGCCCAGAACATGCTCAACGTCACCAGATGGTTTCTGGAGGACCTGCAGTTGAAGGAAGAGGACTCGGTTGTTGTGAAGATGGATATCGAGGGGCATGAGTGGTCGATTCTGCAGCACTGGATCGCTAACCCCCGCATGGCAGCAATTATAGACGAGCTATTTGTTGAGTTGCATTATAACCATCCGAGCATAACGGCGTTTTTCTGGAGCGAGGGGAGGTTCAGCCATTCGCGCGAGGACACGACACAGCTGCTGACTGATTTGAGGAAGGCTGGATATTATGTGCATCCCTGGCCGTAGATGGTTCAGAGTGAGGATCTTAACGGATAGTGTAGTGCTACGTGCAGCTGTGGTTCTTGGTTTTGGGGCATGCACCAAGGTACCGGTAGTAGTAAATCTGTTGTTTGGTAGCAGCAGCTGGTTTCTTGCAGCAAAAAAATTGGGTCAAAAGAGGGCTGGATGCTGAATGGACAACATGCCCTCTTGAATAACCCCCTTCAGCCATTATAAGAAAAGCTCTTTTTTCTTTTAGGGTTGATTTCATACTAAGAGAGCAATGTCAGGTATTATTTCTGAGGGCTGTCAACGCTATACCGTATAACTTCTACGGTACCAGAACTTCCTGGCTCATGATATATACCGGTAATCAACAAGCCGTTGAGAATTAAGATACGGTGCTACCTACCTAGTTAAGGAACTGAGTCACAGGTACAGTTCTAATGGCCATAACAATTCGAACAATATGCGACTGATTACCTCGCCACACCAGGCTTCCGAACTTAAACACCTTGCTCGGCTTCCCCTTCGGCCGAAACCGCACCGAAAACTTTTGCGTCTGCCCAGGATTGATGGTGAAACTCATTGGATTGACGTCTATTTTTACTCCACTAGGCCCCCTTATTATCGCCTTATAGGTCGCTGCCACGTCAGCAACACTCTTCACTATGCGCCTTACCACCACTGGTCTCGAGAGCCGCGAGATGGCGATCGACGGACGGTTGAGATTGAACGCTTTCACCGGCCGGATTCCCCCGACAAAGCCCGGGAAATTCATCATGGTGTAAAAATAGCTACGCCCAGCGAGAAAATTTACGTAGTCCTTGTAACCCACGTCGAACGTAAGCCCCGGGTTCAGTACCCGCATGGGGTCAACATGACCCGACCCCATATCCCATGGGGTAGCTTCGACTGTTACCCCGGTGCTCTTCTTGCCGGAGCTGGTGGTTCGGCGGATGGGGTTGCCGAGCCTGTTGGTGGTGTATGCGGTGGTCATGATTGCAGACGTGATTTGGGCGGGCGACCATTTTGGTTTTTTCTGGATGATTAGGGCGGCAATGCCGGCCAGATGGGGGGTGGCCATGGAGGTTCCGGAAAGATAGGCGAATTTGGGCGGCTCGGAGGAGAGTGTGAGGCCTCTGGAAGCAGCCCAGAGCTGGAATCCTGGGCCGATGATGTCGGGCTTTAAGATGTCGTTTGAGGCGAGGAGGCGCGGAGTGACTGGGAAGGCAGGGTTGAGAGGCGGGCCGGTGGAGGAGAAGTAGGCGACTGATGGGGCTGAATCTGAGAACGTGGTGAAGGGGGGAGAGAGGGAGGCCGTGGGGCTGGGAGGGGCAAGAGAGGGAGGGGGGGAGAGTGGGAAGAGGGAAAAGGGAGATGAAAGACGGTTAGTTTTGCTGCCACAATCCGCAACCAGAGCCCACAAGGGAGCTGGAACCCTGGGCCGATAATATCGGGCTGTAAGATGTCGTTTGAGGTGAGGAGGCGCGGCGTGATGGGGAAGGCAGGGTTGAGGGACGGCCCTTGGAGGGGAAGCAGGTGACTGATGGAGCCGAATCTGACAACGTGGTGAAGAGAGGGAGAGAGGGAGGCCGTGGGGCTGCGAGGGGCAAGAGAGGGAGGGGCAGGGCAGAGAGGTGAACGGAAAATGAGAGAGGAAAGTCCCTGGGCTAATGGAGAACGAAGGCAGGCTACAGACGGGAGAGACAGTGTTGAAGAACCATGTGAGGGGCGGAGAGAGGAGATGGTGGGCGAAGGAGAGGGCTGGGACATAGAGCTAGAGGGGATAGTGAGAGATGGGCAGAGAGGTGGACAGAAAGTGAGTGAGGAAGGTTTCTAGGCGGATGGAAAACCAAGGCAGGGTACTGATGGGACAGTGTTGAAGAACGATGTGAGGGGCGGAGAGAGGAGATGGTGGGCGAAGGAGAGAGACATAGACCTTGTAGGATGCCTTAGAAAAAGTAATAATAAGAATTATGATAATAATAATAATGATGTTAATAATAACAACATTAATGATAATAATAATATAAATATCAAATAATAAAAAGTAAAACATCTTGGAGAGTGTTCACAACATGCTGCGCCACTCACTTGGTTGCCTTGCTGAGGTACTGCCGAACAGTCTCCGAATCCTCCGCGTTCAAGTGAATAGCGGGGACGTCTGTATAGGGTATGCGGGAGGGCGCCGGGGAGGAAGCAGAGGCGGAGAGCAGCAGCACAGCAGCAGCACCGACAGCAGCAGTGGTGGTGTCTTTCATCGCCTCCCGCACGTCCCTTGACTTGAGATTACACACCAGCATGCGACCAGAGAGCTTTGACTTGTCGAGGCTTGATGCGAAGCATTCTCGTGCCTGGGGTGGCGGGTGGATGGGGGAGGGAGGGAGTGGGGAAGGGGGAAAGGGAAGAAAGGGGGTAAAGGGGAATGGGGAGGAAGCAGAGGCGGAGAGGAGCAGAGCAGCACGGCAGCAGCGCCGACAGCAGCAGTGGTGGTGTCTTCCATCGCCTCTCTGACGTCTCTGGTTTTCAGGTTGCACACTAGCATTCGCCCGGAGAGCTTGGCCTTGTTGAGGCTTGAGGCGAAGCACTCCCGGGCCTGCAGGGAGGTGGTGAGGGGGGAACGGGGGAAAGAGGGGGTAGCACTGAGGGAAAGGGGATGCCGAAGGGAGCCGAGGAGGAAGCAGAGGCGGAGAGGAGCAGAGCAGCACAGCAGCAGCGCCAAGAGCAGCAGTGGTGGTGTCTGTCATTGCCTCTCTGACGTCCCTGGTTTTCAGGTTGCACACTAGCATTCGCCCGGAGAGCTTGGCCTTGTTGAGGCTTGATGCGAAGCACTCCCGGGCCTGGGGTGGGGGGTGGGAGAGGGGGCAAGAAGGGGAGAGAGGGGAAGGGGAAGTTAGAACAGGGAAAGAGAAGCACAACAGGGGCGGATAGCAGCAGCACAACAGGGGCGGATAGCAGCAGCACAACAGGGGCGGATAGCAGCAGCACAACAGGGGCGGATAGCAGCAGCACAACAGGGGCGGATAGCAGCAGCACAACAGGGGCGGATAGCAGCAGCACAACAGGGGCGGATAGCAGCAGCACAACAGGGCGGATAGCAGCAGCACAACAGGGGCGGATAGCAGCAGCACAACAGGGGCGGATAGCAGCAGCACAACAGGGGCGGATAGCAGCAGCACAACAGGGCGGATAGCAGCAGCACAACAGGGCGGATAGCAGCAGCACAACAGGGCGGATAGCAGCAGCACAACAGGGCGGATAGCAGCAGTACAACAGGGGCGGATAGCAGCAGCACAACAGGGGCGGATAGCAGCAGCACAACAGGGGCGGATAGCAGCAGCACAACAGGGGCGGATAGCAGCAGCACAACAGGGGCGGATAGCAGCAGCACAACAGGGGCGGATAGCAGAAGCACAACAGGGGCGGATAGCAGCAGCACAACAGGGGCGGATAGCAGCAGCACAACAGGGGCGGATAGCAGCAGCACAACAGGGGCGGATAGCAGCAGCACAACAGGGGCGGATAGCAGCAGCACAACAGGGGCGGATAGCAGCAGCACAACAGGGCGGATAGCAGCAGCACAACAGGGCGGATAGCAGCAGCACAACAGGGGCGGATAGCAGCAGCACAACAGGGGCGGATAGCAGCAGCACAACAGGGGCGGATAGCAGCAGCACAACAGGGGCGGATAGCAGCAGCACAACAGGGCGGATAGCAGCAGCACAACAGGGGCGGATAGCAGCAGCACAACAGGGGCGGATAGCAGCAGCACAACAGGGGCGGATAGCAGCAGCACAACAGGGGCGGATAGCAGCAGCACAACAGGGGCGGATAGCAGCAGCACAACAGGGGCGGATAGCAGCAGCACAACAGGGGCGGATAGCAGCAGCACAACAGGGGCGGATAGCAGCAGCACAACAGGGCGGATAGCAGCAGCACAACAGGGGCGGATAGCAGCAGCACAACAGGGGCGGATAGCAGCAGCACAACAGGGGCGGATAGCAGCAGCACAACAGGGGCGGATAGCAGCAGCACAACAGGGCGGATAGCAGCAGCACAACAGGGCGGATAGCAGCAGCACAACAGGGGCGGATAGCAGCAGCACAACAGGGGCGGATAGCAGCAGCACGGCAGCGGCATGGCACCGAGAGCAAAATCAGTTCATCCCTACAACTTTTACACCCATCGTTCAGTTCACAGGCTTTGGCAGCCATTGTTGACTGATAACGTCTCACTCTACCATCGCACACCAGCCTCAGTGTCCCCAATCGGTGCACTGCAGCGACTTTTGAGACGTCTCAAAAGTTTGGCAGCCATTGTTGACTGATAACCTCTCACTCTACCATCGCACACCAGCCTCAGTGTCCCCAATCGGTGCACTGCAGCGACTTTTGAGACGTCTCAATAGTTTGGCAGCCATTGTTGACTGATTACCTCTCACTCTACCATCGCACACCAGCCTCAGTGTCCCCAATCGGTGCACTGCAGCGACTTTTGAGACGTCTCAAAAGTTTGGCAGCCATTGTTGACTGATTACCTCTCACTCTCCCGTCGCACACCAGCCTCAGTGTCCCCAATGGGTGCACTGCAGCGACTTTTGAGACGTCTCAAAAGTTTGGCAGCCATTGTTGACTGATTACCTCTCACTCTCCCGTCGCACACCAGCCTCAGTGTCCCCAATCGGTGCACTGCAGCGGAGGAGAGCACAAGAGGCAGGTTTATTGCATTGCCTGCGCTGCCAAAGCCTGTGCGGCTGTGCGGCTGTGCCTGTGCCGTTGCCCATCCCCTTCAAGTTACAACCTGTACGTAACCCGCCTTCCTACCTAGACGTACCGATCACGCCAGCACGCACCAGGGTGAGAGTCACGTGTAGTGAGGGTGTTTTTGAGACGTCTCAAAAACACCCTCACTACAAGTTAAAACCTGTACGTAACCCGCCTTCCTACCTAGACGTACCAATCACGCCAGCACGCACCAGGGTGAGAGTCCCCAATGGGTGCACAGCAGTGGAGGAGAGCACGAGAGGCAGGTCCCTGGCGTTGCCGCTGAGGGGCTGGTGATGACTCTCCCTCTCCCCCAGGACTCACCAAACTGAGAGTCCCCAATGGGTGCACAGCAGCGGAGGAGAGCACAAGGGGCAGGTTTATCGCATTGCCCGCGCTGCCAAAGCCGAGCCCCGTGACCTGCACTCCGTTTCCCAGGGTGATGTTGGCCTGGTACTCACGGCCTATGGTGCTGGTGGGAAGGAGGGGGAGGGAGAGGGTGGGAAAAGGAAAGGGCGGGGGAGGGAGGAAAGGAAAGGGCGGGGAAGGGAGGAAAGGAAAGGGCGGGGAAGAATGGAGGGTCTTGAATGGGAGACTGTTGAAAGCCCAGCCCCCTGAGCTGCACTCCGTTGCCCAGGGTGAGGTTAGCCTGATACTCACGACCTATGGTACTGGTGGGGTGAGGGAGAGAGGAGGGAGAGGAGAATGAACGAGGTGATCAAAGGAGGAAAGCCCAGCCCCTTGAGCTGCACTCCGTTGCCCAGGGTGAGGTTAGCCTGAAACTCATGACCCAAGTCGACCCAAGTCAACGCAAGTCAAACCAAGTCCACGCGAGTCAACTCGAGTCTTACCTGGCCCCTACTGTGAGATAGAAAGGCGCAGTGTTGCTGAGAGTGCCGAGCATCTGCCCCTTAGAGGGCGCTCCGCTGTTGCCCGCTGCAAAGGCTATAAACACCCCCGCCTTCACCACAACCCAAGTCAAGTCAACCCAAGTCAACGCAAGTCTTACCTGGCTCCAACGGTGAGGTAAAAAGGCGCAGTGTTGCTGAGGGTGCCGAGCATCTGCCCCTTGGAGGGGGCGCCGCTGTTGCCCGCTGCAAAGGCTATAAACACCCCCGCCTTGAACGCTTGCAGGTATGGAAGGTCGTTGAAATACCGCGAGATGGCCCCGCCAAACGAGCACGAGAGCACATCCACACCGTCGGATACGGCCGCATCAACGGCTGCGCGTATGTCTGACTGAAACGCCCCAGCTTCTCCCCCCGGGGTGACCCAAAGGGATTTGTATGTGGCTAGGCGCGCACGGGGCGCCACTCCTGAGATTGACCCGAGGGTTCTGGATGGGGAGAGAGTCAGAGGCACGTTGGCGTTGCCTGCTGCTGCGCTGTGGGTGGAGGGGGGGAGGGGGGGAGGAGGGGAGGAGAGAGGAGCGGGAGGGGGAGAGGGATGGGGAGGGAGAGTGGAAAGCACCTTGAGTAAAGAGATATAAAGAGATGTAGGGCTGAAACTTGTTTTGAGTCGACTCAAAACAGGGAGAGGGAGGGAGAGTGGGAAGAACCTTGAGTAGAGAGCACGAGATGTAGGACCGAAATGTTCACGCTGCTTCCTCTCCACCCACTCACCCACCCACCCACCCAGCCACCCATCCACGCACCTGGCACACCACGTGCCGTGGCCGTCGCCGTCGCGTGGGGAGAAGAAATCCTTCTCCTTGGTCACCCCCGCGGACGACTTGCGCACGGCCCATCTGTGCCCCACCCACCCGCATCCCTCGAACCCACTGACCCCGCGCACCTCGCACACCCACCCTCCCACGCACCTGGCACACCACGTGCCGTGGCCGTCCCCGTCGCGTGGCGACATAAAGTCCTTCTCCTTGCTCACCCCCGCGGACGACTTGCGCACGCCCGCCGCGAAGAACCGCGCGCCGATGAGCTTCCGCGAGCAGAGCGACTTGGGGAAGTCCCGCGTCGCCTGGCACTTCCCGCGCCACCTGCGGGGGACAGGCCCGTACGGGTTGGATGGCTAGGGAGGAAAGAGAAGGTGGAGGGGGGGGGGGGGGGGGCGGGTGGGGAGGGTCGGGGCGGGGGAAGCGGGGAGTTTTGGGAGGGGAGGGTTAAGGAGCAGGGAACGGACAAGGGATTGTGGGGGCATTACACTGTGTCAGCGGGTGGCGGTTGAAATGAAACGATTTTCATTTCTGTGAAATGAGACGAGCTCTGCAAGGACACTTACTGTATCTGCAAACGACGGGTGTTCCGGCCACACGCCGGTGTCGATCACTCCCACAATCACCCCCTCCCCCGCGTTATCCCGCCCGCCGTTCGCCGCCCACAGCGACCCGGGCAGCCGAAGAAAACCCGGCGAATCAGTCATCAGCTTTCTCCTCCTCCCGCTGCCCAGCTGCCCGTCCTCCTGCCCGCCCGCCTGCCCGCTCTGTGCGTCCTCGGGCAGCCGAGAAAAAGTATCGGAGTCGCGAAAACTGGTACTACTAGTTAGTGCGGGAAGGTATTCGTCCTCCTCCACCGCCGCTACAGCCGGGTGACGCTTTAATCTCCTCGCCTCCGCTGACGTCAGCGAGGCGGCAAAACCGTTGGAGGTGTAAGTGTAACTGCTCGGGACGAGCGAGCGGCGGAGCGGCGCGAGAGGCGCGGGGAGTAGGCAAACGGGGAAAGCGGAAGAGGTAAGGGAGAGGATGACGGGGAGGGGCGGGGAAAAGGAGGCAAACGGGGAATGCAGAGGGGGGGAATTGGGGGAAAGGGCGCAAAAGGGGAGTGCGGAAGATGCAAGCGGGGGAGATGGAGGAATCGGGAAATAGTAAAGGCGAGGGGGAGGGAGGGGGCGCGGATTGAGAAATTCGCAAGTGAATTTGCAAGGGGAAGGGAGAAGAGGGTTGAGAGAGATGCGCGCAAGTTCCATTCCCCACTGCCTTCACCAAACTCCCCCCTTTCCCCCCATTCCCCACCCCCCTCCTTCGCGCACCTTGGCATTTTCTCCTTTACTAGCACATTCACTACCCAGCCACACACCTCTGGTAAATCGCGCGGCTCGAGATGTCGAGTGTTGCCATCAGCTGCCTGTGAGACTGTTTCAGGAATCGCACGAACGATCGCACGTGCGGCATGCGAACATCAGGGCGGTTCAAGCGGGGAATTTTCCCTCCGCCTATCGGCACTTTTACTTTCCCCCTCACTCCGCCTTTAGCCAGCGCCCTCACCCGCCCGTCTAGCCATTCCTTGTTGCTGCGATCCCCTTGAATTGCCTTGGGAGTCGCTGCTTCACTATAGCCAGACTCGATAGGAACAGATGCACTGGAATCAGTGTTGTTTCCTGAAGGAGTCAAGTTTCCTTCTCCATCCACTCCGCCTTCTCCTTCGCCCTCCCATTGCCCTTCTCCTCCCCCCTCCGCTTCCTCATCCTCGTTATCAGGCAACGCCGTAGCAAACAAGCCGGGAAGCCCACCGCGATACGACAGCACAGGCGGCACGGACGCTAGAGTCACAATATACTGTTTACGAAAATTACTAACGAGGATAGGCGCGACTCTAGCCGTCCGATTCCCGACCAATTCCCCCGCCGACGCGCCTGCAGCTGAGTCTCGAGTCGCGTCGAAAGACGTTGCCCCTGCAGCCGCCGCGAGAACCACTGGCGAGAGTGACAATAACGAGGTCCACGTCAGCATACAGACTACCGTAAATAGCGCCGCTGATCTTCCGCGATACCAGCTCACACAAGTAGTCACGGGAAGCCGCATTCGCCGGTGCGCGGCACGGAGTGTCCGTTTCTGAGGCGCCTCCGAAACCGAAGCGCGTGTCATGGACGAATGGGAAGGAGTTATCGCGGGATAAAATCGCGGAAGAGCGCGGGATGCAACAGATCCTTTTCTTCTAGGCGCATCTTTGACTAGTGCGCGTCTCGTAGTCAAATGCATATTATCAAGTCGTCGACGAAGCCTCGCAAGAGGCCCACTACGTGAGGAGAATACATGCCGCATTATTCGTTTGAGTGGTGTTCGCACGGCGTGGGAAATTTTAAATCGAATAGGAGGCGTCGCACCATGTCGCTCGTGGCGTGAGTGCCGTCTACGAGTTGAGATATTATGCCGTTCTCTAGAAACGGAGCACTGAGTTGGGCGGGTTGCAACGGCAGCCATGCTTTTTGCGGCCGTCCGGCGTCGTCTTGCGACAAGAGTGCGACGTTCTGCTGCGACGTTGTCATCCGGGCATGTTCGCGAACGAGGTGTCATTCTCTGCAATTCTCTAGAAGCCATTTCTGAAGAACGCGTTTTAGAAGCTAGAATCTTGGGACGCGTAAAAAATTGTCTCTCTTCCTGAATTTCGCATTCTAGGAACGAGTGAATCGCCTATTGGACGTATATAGAATAACCTGATCATCATAACTCGCTTCAGCGGCTCAAGCCAGCGAACAGGATACACGATCCCTTTTTCGGCAATCAGGATGAGGCGACTCGCATTGCTCAAGATAACCCAACTGTGGTTGTAGAGAACGACCATCGCCCCCTAATTGCCCAGTAGCTAGCCAAGTAATCAGCACTTGTTCTTATCACGGGCACGGCTCCCCTTCATCAGCCATTGTACAACGCGCCTCGTGAAGAATTGAGAATTGCTTGGATGGCAGCTTTAACATTCGAAGGTGGTGGGATTGACAAGCCGCCCGCACGAGACCCCAGTTTGAATTGACGAAACAAGGATCTCGAAACGTACTTCGGCTTATTGTTTGCAGTGGGACAATGAAAACCAGCTGTTCGAACTGCAACCGGAAACTCGGCGTGAATCCCGGTTTTCGCAACGAAACACGACCTACGAAAAGGGAGCCGAAGGCGTGCGATGCGTTACGTGGGGCAAGCGATTGCGTTCTCATCGCCAGTCCCGGTGTTCGTAAGTTCGTGCGTGCGCCAGCTCACAGAGCCTTCCCCAACACTGCTAATCTTGTTCCATTAACGAAAGTGCTTTCTGTGCTGCTCCCCTTGTCTTGGAGTCCAGTCACACAAGCGGTCAAAGCTCTGTGCTCTGATTGTACTGTACTTCGTAGTACAAACGAAATTCATAGTAGTACAAAAGAGGAAGCTGATATACACAAAAATGTGCTATATAAATGTTTGACCATTGTAAATATACAGATAAAGTACAACCCCTCCCCCCAACCTAAAACATCATGCATATAGCATTATTGCAAGCAGAGCCGCATGAGGAGTTGGTTTTATTCTGGACCACTCTTTAAATCGGACTGACGGGGCTTGGGAACACCGAAGCGGGGTGCGTGAGTAAGGCAGAATCGCCACTGCCATCGCCAGCAAAGCATGATTGCGGGATGGAGTATAAATCATGATTTCCCTGCAGCTCAGGCATCATGGTAGGTGGTGTAGTTGCAGCTGACATAGAGGCACCAGAGGCAGCAGAGGTAGCTGCTGAAACAGCAGCAGCAGCACCACCAGCAGCAGACGAAGCAGGGAAAGCAGCAGACGTAGCAGGGAAAGCAGCAGCACCTGCTGCCTCCGGAAAAGCACTGGCAGATGCAGATCGGCCAGCAGAATCCAAGGGGGAGACAATCGGAGAGAAGATCTGAGAAGATTGACCGGGTTGACCAGGTTGACTGGGTTGACCGGGTTGACTGGGTTGACCAGCAGTGTATGGAGTCACTCCCAGCAAGCTCTCAACTGCCTCTAGCTCCTGTAGGGGCACGTCCAGGTTCGGATCATCCAGATTCTGACACGTGTACAAAGCAGGATCCAACGGCTCACACGCGCCGAGAGCCGCACTCAGGTACCGAAGAGTCTCGAGCTGAGAGGACGAGCCTGGAATGCCCTTGGGAACTCCGGAGAAAGGTGTGCCAGTGATGATTTCGGGCGGCGTGAGTTGTCTGTATGGCAGGTCGGGCACTGAGGATTTTTGCGCAGGACCCTGCTCCACTTGCAGCAAAAGTGGCTCACTGAAACTGCAAGCTTCATTCTCCTGCTTGAATCTGCATGCCTGATCGCCCCCCTGCGCAGCAACGAGCATGTCAGCAGGCAGAGCGGCAGCATTCATGCGCGCATCACTCTCAAAGCTCGCACCACTCGCCACCTGTCCTGTCATATTTCCCCCACCGCTTGTCATGCCCTGCTCTGTCATGCTGCTCGCACCTCGCTCCTTGAACGATTTTTCAAAGAGAGCCTCGAGCATCGCTGCTGGATTCTTGTTGGAGGGTTTCTTCGCACTGCAACCCTTTTCCAATCCTCCTGAGGGCTTTCCGATCCTTTTCCCCTGAGACTCCCCTTGAACAAATCGTGCAGCAGCGGCTTGATGTGCTGGTTCGGGCCAAGCCAGAGGGCCAGGTCCGGCTCTTGAAGCTGAGACGGGGAGCATCGCGGCTTCAAGTGTAGCTTGGGCGTTGCTGATTGGGCGTGCAGGGATTGTGCTAGTCATTGCTTGGTGGCCGTGGCGCTGCTGCTGCTGCAGCTGTGCTGCCTGACAATAAAGCTGCTGGGTGTATGCCAGTTGTTGCCGTTGCTGGAACATTCTTGTGATCTCTTCTTCCAGTGTCTGTTGTCTCTGCTCCTGCGGTTGCAGCTGCTTCCGCAGTTGCTGCTGCTCCTGCAGTTGCTCCAGCTTCTGTAGTTGTCGCTGCAATTCCGCCACCATCAGATGCTGCTGCTGAACCTCCTTCTGACATCCATGCTGCTCCTCACATCCCAGTTGTTGCTTAAATCCCAACAGCTGCTGCTGACCGTACTGAGCAGCCTGCTGTTGCTGCTCCAGAAACTTCTCCTGTGGCAGATTCTGCTGAGTCAGCATCATCCGATTCTCCATCATTGCCAGCTCAGCAGCAATCTGAACTTGCTGCTGCTGCTCCGCCTGACGCGCCTCCATCAGCAGCCGCAGCTGCTGCCGCTGCCGCCGCCTCAGCAGATACAGCTGCATCTGTAGCGCCACCTCATCATCTGGTGCAACCTCTGCCACGTCAGCATCAGGAGTTGCAGCAGGTAAATTTAGAGCTACAGGCCTATGAGGAGTGGGTGTAGACCTTGCTCTTTTTATCGTGCACTCGAATTCCAAGCCGGTGTCCTCCAAATCGGGCATAACACCCAAGTTTACGTTTTCTGAACCTGTAGTTATTGAACGCGCGAAAGCTCTCTTTCGCAGATTGCCACCCCCGCTACAGTCACGTTCGTGTTCGTTCGTTGTTGGACAAGATGCGGAGTCTTGGATGCGAGCACGTCGAAATTCTTGCGAAAACTGCTGCGGATCAATCAGATGCGGAACCTGCTGTTGCTGTCCAATCGTCGCCGTAACACTGCGGCCCTCGCACGGCACCACCACGGTGCCTCTTTGCGCTCCCTCGGCGTTGCGAAGTCTGGCGAAGTCATCGAGCGAACTCTCGGTATGCGACTGGAACGGAGGCATGCGACCGCAACTGCGACCAGTAGCGAAAGGCCCACTCGCGGCAGTCAGCTCCGGAACCCTAAAAATCCGCTGCGGCGAAGCAGCCGCCGTGGGAGTCGCAGCAGCCGCAGCGGGAGTCGCAGCAGCAGCAGCAACACATGCCGGGGAAGTCGCAAAACACACCCTCGTCGCGGGATGCAGAGACGAAACCGCGGCGCCGCCAAGCTCTGACGTTGGCGATGATCCGCAATCTCGCCGCGGCTGAAGCGCTGGACACGCCGCGAACTGCACGGCCGCGTTTCCCCCCACCGGCGCAAGCGCTGCTGCCGCGGACCACTGGCGACGCGACGCCAATTTTTGGGAGAGCTGCGAATTTCCTCGCAGCGAATTTTGCGAAAGAATCGCCGCGGCTGCCTGCATCGCAGGCAATTCGTCGCCGCACGATTTTTCTTGCCGGACGACCGGCGCGACCATCCAACCCATATCGCGACCCCAAGCCTCGGCCAATTCCTCGAGCCGCGGCGACTTCGACGCCGCAGGTAGTGCTGCCGGCGCCGTCGCAACGCTCTGTGCGAAATTCACGGAAGGCTCGACCCGGCCCGGGTGAACGTGCTGCTGCTGCTGCTGGAACGACGACGCGGCTCGTGGAGCCATGGTAGATACACCCAGTAGCCACTGTCGTTGCACGCACTGGGCTGGACCTTTCTGTCGTAGTAACAGAAGTAAAGGTGCTATTACCGTGACGCTCCTCTGAGCCGGTGACGAACTCGTGCGCGATTCTGCCAACGCGATTTTGCGCTACCAAGTCCGGTCGCCGGTGAGCCAACCGCGTTCAACACAACTTCGACTCCGATAATCTAGCAGAGCGTATGTCAAGAACACTGCCTAGAACACTGCGAGTCTGTAGCCGTTGCGGTTAACGAGTCTATTGCGAGTCCAGAAATGAGTCACTCCGTGGCGTTGGGCGGCGGAAAGCCGGGTGAAAGCTGGGATGGGACCCGGCGGGAAGGAAGATTGTAGTATCGCTATTACACGTTACGACAAGACATTTGCACTATGGACGAGTCTGTCAGGATGACCTGTGGGAAATTATGCACACCACAAAACCTTGCACTCTCTAGCAGCCTCAAGGGATACCGCGATTCGCGAACCCTTCCCGTACGGGTGAGAAATTGAGACAGAAGTTTCATACATACGTCGCAATGCAATGCAACCGTTCCTATCCACAAAGCCTAGGCCGTCACGGAAACACGAAGCGCGCGAGGCGCTGCAGAGCAAGACTATCACGTGCGGGCAGAGGGGTTACAAATGGGCTGGAGACTGGGGATTTGGGATAACAGACGAGTGATTTGGATTGATCGGATTTGTGATGTAGATTGGAGGATGTACGCACAGCAAGCGTCGGATTGAACGAGGTAAGCGCGTGGTGACGCTTATGGTTTGTTCCTAAAAGCTGCCACACTGTGGGTGGGTGGGCGAGTGTGCGCTCGGTCTTTTGTGTTCTATGGCGTGGCGTTGCTGCTTCGAGTCACTTGGCTTATTCTCCGAAGTTGATTCGCTGCCACCATCGCGCAGTCTCCAACAAGTGAAGAGAGGAGTGCTTTGTTCCTCCCTGCAGACAACACAAAAACGCTTCCACAGCCTTGCTGTGCTTTGTTCCTCCCTGCAGCCGCACAGACGATCGGTTTGCAGTTCGATGAGTGACGGGGGGGAGACGCGACGCGATTCGATGTGCAATTGTGGTGGAAGCAACGAGATTCTGAACTCTTTCTGGAGATGGGGTGTGCAAGCGGCTCCGGTGTTGTCTCGAACCGATGGACCCAGACGGGATTTGAGTGAAGGAAAGAGGCTTCTTGAAAAGAATCAGAGGTTTTTCCGGAAAAACAGACTTAGCTGACGTGGAACTTTCGAGATATCTTTCCGAGCCTGATTGTCTGGTCACAGCGAGCCTACGCGACCGTTCCGAGCCTGATATTGCAGTCTGGGTGATCATGAAACAATCCCCTAGTGCCTCACCACAACAAGAAAGACTGTAGACAGGGATAAGAGGCACGTGACAAGCAGTGCTTGCCGAGTAAAACGACAAACGGCCCGAACGTGAAAAGATGATGACGGTGTAGATTCATGCTTTTCCAGACAACAGCCTTGGGATGTCGAGAAAATCAGCCGTTGGATCTATGAATCCGAGGGACCAATTCGTGAAGGATAGGAGCTATCCAACTTGAACGGTGTTAAATTTATGAAGAACGGTTGATTACGGTGAGCAATGGTACTTGCTCACATTCATGCATGCTAATCTATTCGTTATGAAGTTACCCGTGTTGGTGAAAAGGTTCTCTGTACAAGATAGAAAGCCTTCAAACTGTTAGTGTATATAGGCGTGCAAACCAAACACTGCCGTGGTGATTCCAGGGAAGCAATTTAGGGACTCCGTCCAGAAGGAGAGCTTTCTGGCTCCGTCGAATCGCCCGTACGCCGATCACGCTGCGCGCGGTGACACAGCCTCCGCAATGGCGGAGCGAGACTCTCCGCGCGGTCCACCCGGGGCGCATTCTAACGACGGGCCGCCTCTTCTCGACGCGACGACCGAGGAAAAGTCCCCGTTCACCCATCCTCCTCAACCGCTTTCGGCGCCAGGGTTCCCCGCTTCGCCCAACCTGCCCGCCGCGTTTCCCGCGGCATCCGATCTGCCCGCTTTCCCCGGTGGATCCAGCCTTTCTTACGGCCGGAGCGATTCTCCTCTCCCCGCGTGCCTTGCGCCGCGATTCACGCAGACCAAATCTCGCGACGACGTGGCTGCCGATTGCGCCATGCCTCACGCGTTCAAGCAGTCGCTCGACGACCTCTGCTGCCTGAATCTGATTGGGTCTCGAAACGCCACGCTCGAAGCGCCTCGGAGTACCAACCGAGCCGCGCAAAATAAAATCTTTGACGATTTTTCCTGCTTAGGGTTAGGGCTCGACGACGAATCCGACGGCCTGTTCCGATCTGCGCCGCAAAGCCGCTCCGTTTCCCCGCCGCCCGCCTTTCCCCCTCCGCTCGCCGCTCCCCCCCCTCTGTGCCCAGAGCGCGCGGCTCCAGACAGCGCGCCCGGCGCGCAGGTCTCCGCATTCAGCGCCGCGCTTGCCGCCGCCACTGGCGCCGCCGCCAAAAGCTCGTCTGCAGCCTTCGCGGCAGATCAGCTCCCCCAACACCCGCGCTCCGCCTTCCCGCCATCCCCCGCTAATGTCCCCGCTGTTCCGCTCCCCTCTTCTCGCCCCCCTTCCTCGTCGTCCCCTCACCCTTCTTGCCCGCTTTCCCGCGAGTCCGGTTTAGAGACGTCTTTAAACTCCTCCTCCCATCAATTCTCATCCCGCCCCTCCTCCTCCTCGTCCACTCACCCTTCTCACCCGCTTTCCCGCGAGTCGCTGCTGCGGCGACCGACGCGGATTATATTAGTGCGACACGGGCAGAGCGAGGGGAACTTGGACGAGGGAATCTACACCCGAATCGCGGACTCGCGCGTGTCTTTAACTCCGTTGGGATTCGAGCAGGCCGTGGAATGCGGCAAGCAGATTAGGAAATTAATCGAATTCGACCGGCGGAAGGGGGGGAAGCAGGGGACAGGCAGGGAAGGGGGGAAGGAGGAGAGGCGAAATGTAGGAGCGGGTGACTCTGGCGAGGGTGATTATAGTGGAAACAAGGAGGAGGATGATTGGGGGGTGTATTTCTACGTATCGCCCTACCTGCGAACCCTTCAGGTACTAATCTGTGTGCCTCAAATGAGAGGCGTGAAGTTCCGCACTGCTCAGAAATTCCGCACTGCTCAGCTGATCTCAGCACGTTCCACTTCTCGTGAGTGCCTCAAATGAGAGGCGTGAAATTCGGCACTGCTCAGCTGATCTCAGCATGTTCCACATCTCGTGAGTGCGTGCTAGCAGGTGGTGGGAGTGGGGAGTGGCGAATGGGTGGGTCATGTCTGAGAGAATGGGTGACTCAAAAGGTGTGTGACAGTAAACCGATGTGACAATGCCCCACTTACCCTTAACCCCCAAAACCTTGAACCCAAAACTGTGCTAGCAGGTGGTGGGAGTGGGGAGTGGAGAATGGGTGGGTCATGTCTGAGTCGAATCAAAAGGTGTGCGACGCGACAGTAAACCGATGTGACAATGCCCCCCTTACCCGTAAACCCAAACCCCTGCACCCTGAATCTGAAACAAAAAGAATCGGAAACCCCCTCTTCTCCCTTCTGCAGACTTTACGCGGTATAGGGCGTGCGTTCGAGAGGCAGCACATTTTGGGTGCGACCCCTCTCATTCATAAACCCTAAACCCTGAACCCCTTTCACCTCCCCGCTGCAGACCCTGCGCGGTATAGGGCGTGCGTTCGAGAGGCAGCACATTTTGGGTGCGAGGGAGGAGCCCCCCACTGCTTTGTGCTCTTGGCTCCCCCCCTCGTCCATATACCCTAAACCCTGAACCCCTCTCACCTCCCCGCTGCAGACTTTACGTGGTATAGGGCGTGCGTTCGAGAGGCAGCACATTTTGGGGGTGAGGGAGGAGCCTCGGCTGAGGGAGCAGGACTTCGGAAACTTCCAGGTAAGAGGGGACGGTTTTGAGAAAACTTCCAGCTTAGGGAAGTCAGGCTGTGGGGAACTTCCAAGTATAAATAGGTGGGCCTAGGAAGCTTCGTATAGCAAAGGCAAGCAATATTTGCTGAAGTATTTAACTCCACTGTGACAAACCACTTCCCATCACTCTTCACCGCACTGCACCAGGTGCAGGAGTGCATGTGGCAGATCAAGGGCATGAGGCAGTCGAGCATGCTAGGGGACATCCCTTGCGCACACCACCACACCTAACCCCCCCCATCCCACAGCAACAAACCACTCCCCACCAATCTCCACCACCCTCCACCGCACCCCATCACACCAGGTGCAGGAGCGCATGAGGCAGATTAAGGACATGAGGCAGCGCAGGCACATCAGTACCCCTCGTGCACATCACCACACCACACTCCACCGCACCAAACCTCATCTTGCCTCACCCTACCCCACCCCACCGCACTGCACCAGGTGCAGGAGCGCATGAGGCAGATCAAGGACATGAGGCAGCGGTTTGGGCGGTTCTTCTACCGATTCCCTGAAGGGGAGTCGTCTGCTGACGTGTACGACCGTGTGACTGGTGGGTTGCACTGCACTGCACCACTGTGCAAGCCACCCCACCACACCACACCACACCGCACCGCACCACACCACACCACACCACACCACACACCACACCACACCACACCACACCACACCACATGTATCGAAACACGATTCCCTAAGGGGAGGTCGTCTGATAACGTGTACGACCGCGTGACTGGTGGGTTGCACCGCACTGCAACGCACTACACCATCAGTTACCGCCACGTCTCAGCACAGCAGAGCAGACATCTTCAAAATTCTAAGCTGTGAGATTCTTTTTCCAGTGATGTGTGCGATCGCATGTGCAATTGCTGGTCTCAGTCTACGCTTGTTTTGAGACGTCTCGAAACTCAAAAATTAACCTCGAGTGACAGATCTGCCTGTTTCTTATCCTCCCTCTCCCCCCCCTCCCTCCCTCGCGTCCCCCCTTTTTCCCAGGTTTCCTGGACAGCTTGTGGCGGGACATAGACTGGTGTCGATTGCACCCCCCTCCTCCTCCGCCTCCTCCCCCACTTTCAGCCCACCCACAGGCTGCTGCTGCTGCTGCTGCTGCTGCTGCTGCCACCGCTGCTGCTGCTGCTGCTGCTGCTCGTGCTGCTGGTGCCGCTGCTGATTGTTCTGCTGCTGTTACTTTTGACGCTGCTGGTGTTGCTGGTAGTGCTGGTGCTGCGGGTACCACTGATGTTACTGGTAGTGCTGGTATTGCTGGTTCTGCTGTGTTGGGGCGGGACGAAAGGAGGAGCGATGGGGCAAGAGGAGTAGAGCAGGAGCGAGAGGAAAGGAGGGGAGACGGGCGGGTAGATTCGGCACATGCACATGCGGACACACAAACACACGCTGCTGCTGCTGCTGCTGGTGCTGCTGCTACTGCTGCTGCTGCTGCTGCTGCTGCTCCTCCTCCTGCTGCTGCTGCTGCTCCCACTCCCACTCCCACTCCCACTCCCACTCCCACTCCCACGGCCCCTGGCTCACCCGGACCACCCCCTCCCCCGCGGCGAAAAGCGCTCAACATAGTGATGGTGACGCACGGGCTGACCACGCGTGTGTTCCTCATGCGCTGGTTTAGATGGACAGTCAGGCAGTTTGAGGGGTTGTTAAATCCAGGCAACTGTGAAATACGAGTGATGGAGATGGGCGAAGGGGGGAAGTACAGCCTGGCGGTACGGCATTCGGAGTATGAGCTGTTTTCCTGGGGACTGACGCCCGAGATGATCGCAGGTGAGCTTTAATCCCCCTCCTTTTCCTCTCCAAGCGCTCAACATAGTGATGGTGACGCATGGGCTGACCATACATGTGTTCCTCGTGTGCTGGTTCCGCTGATTCGAGGGGCTGCTGAATCCGGGCAACTGCAACATGCAGGCATGATGAGGGCTGTGGACAACAGGAAGGCCTTGTGTTGCTGCTCGGACTCAAGTTCAAACCTTATGTTCTGTGTGACTGTGTTCCCCTTCCCCGTCACCTTTGCAGACCAGCATGGCGTTCTGTACCATGCTGGTACAGTGCATGCTGGTACAGTGCATGCTGGTACAGTGCATGCTGGTCTGCAAACGGTGGGTATGGTACAGGACCAGCATGCGCGCATGGCAAGGGCAGTGGGAGGGAGGCAGGAAGGGGGGTGACTATTGAATGGACTATGCTGATGTAACTTTTGTAACTTTTGTAACTGTGTTTTTTCCTCTTCCCTTCCCCTATGCAGACCAGCATGCACGCATAGCGAGGGCAGTGGGAGGGAGGCAGGAAGGGGGGTGACTATTGAATGGACTCTGCTGATGTAACTTTTGTAACTGTGTTTTTTCCTCTTCCCTTCCCCTATGCAGACCAGCATGCACGCATAGCGAGGGCAGTGGGAGGGAGGCAGGAAGGGGGGTGACTATTGAATGGACTCTGCTGATGTAACTTTTGTAACTGTGTTTTTTCCTCTTCCCTTCCCCTATGCAGACCAGCATGCACGCATAGCGAGGGCAGTGGGAGGGAGGCAGGAAGGGGGGTGACTATTGAATGGACTCTGCTGATGTAACTTCTGTAATTTTTGTAACTGTGTTTTTTTCCTCCTCCCTTCCCCTATGCAGACCAGCATGCACGCATAGCGAGGGCAGTGGGCGACAGGAAGGGTCGCGGCACCTCGGGATCTCCGGGGTGGCTGTCTTTCTTCGACCACCTGGAGACCCCCTCGAGATCACCCCCTGCAGTGCCTGCAGCAATGAGCACGAGGGGTCACTGCTGCAGCAGCACGAGGGGTCACCTCGGGAACTCCGGGGTGGCTGTCCTTCTTCGACCACCTGGAGACCCCCTCGAGACCACCCGCTGCTGCTGTGCCCGCTGCAGGTGAAGCAGCAGTGGCAGCAGCAAGAAGAGCAACTCTTTGAGCCGACTCACAGCTCTCTTTGTTACTGTGTTCTCTCCTCCCTCTCCCCCTCCCCCTCCCCCTCCCCCTCCCCCTCCCTGCAGACCAGCATGCGCGCATGACGAGGATGGTGGGCGACAGGAAGGGCCGCGGCACCTCGGGATCTCCGGGGTGGCTGTCTTTCTTCGACCACCTGGAGACCCCTCCTTTATCTGCTGCTGGAGAAGCAACAGCAGCAGCGATAGGAGCATCAGCGATAGGAGCAGCAGCAGCAACAGATGCGGCACCGGCAGCGTCAGCAGCAATGCCAGCGGGAGCAACAGCAGCAGTGGCAGCAGCAGCAGCAGCAGCAGCACCACCACCAGCAGCAGCAGGAGTCTCCAGGTGGTCGACAGCAGCAATGCCAGCGGGAGCAGCAGCAGCAGTGGCAGCAGCAGGCAGAGCAACACCAGGTGTAGCAGCAGCAGGAGCAGCAGCAGCAGCAGGAGCAGCAGCAGCAGTAGCGACATCAGCAGCTAAGTCCTTTCAGGTGTCACATGCTTCTAGCCGTCTCCCACAACCGGTACCCGCTAGTCTTCCCTCTGAAATCTCCCTTTCTATGGAACTGGTGTCTGGTGCTGCTGCTGCTGCTCCTGCTGCTGCGGCTGCTCGTCCGGCTGCTGGCTCGGCCGCTGGTTCGGCGGACGGTTTTGATTTTGCTGCTGGTGCTGGTGCATCACTTGAAGGGAATGGAGGGAAAGAGAGGAAGCAAGCATCCATGTTAGGAAATGGGGAACAGGATGAGGAGGAGCAAGAAATGGAGTGTGAGGGAGGTGGTTTTGTCTTCATGCCCCCAGGAGCATGTGATGAAGTGGGTGGTGGTGACGGCAATTTCAGCCCTACTGCAGGGGATGCTGATGGTGGTGTTAGTGGGTCTGTGGAGTGGGATGGTGATGGCAGCAGGTGTGTAGAGGAGGATAGTGCTGGGAGGATTTTGGGATGGCGACGAGAGAAGTCGGTGGCAGAGAGCAATGATTCCACCCCGATATGATTGAAAGAAAGGAAAGGTCTGTTAAGTGGAGTACAGATGGCACCAGGTGTGTGAAGGGGGGGATCATTCAGGAAGGAGTTTGGGATGGCGGAGAGAAAAGTCGGTGGCAAAGAACAAGCAATGATTCCACCCCGATATGATTGCACAGGAATATACTTTCAAGGCGCCTCAAAAATAGATTTTGGGATGACGACTACAAGAGAAGTCGGTGGCAGAGAGCAATGATTCCACCCTGATATGATTGTGCGGGGAGGGATTACGAGGTGCACCTTTACTTGTACTATACCAGCTTTGTACCATACCGCTTTGGCGTTCTGTAAGTCATAGCATGAACACAGCATGTCTCTACACGTAGATGGGGTTGGCTTGGCATGGTTCATTTCGAAATATATGTTAAAACCCGTGGGTCAAGAAGCCCAAATTTGACTCATCCTTCCTAATGTTGGTTGGGTGTCCCAAAAACGCCAGTGCTTATTCCCGAGTTTTAGACCTAGGCCAACATTTTCGACACTCCTATTAGCTCGCGGGCGAATACCGTCCTCACTCCCAACCTGGCCTGCGGGTTAGAAAGTCTTCCATGCACCAGCTACACATGTGATGTGGGTGGAGCGCCCACACCAAGATTGTAACAGATGGGTGAATATTAAAGGACTTCGTAGTTAGATTCTGTCTATGTTGTTTCTGTCGCCAGTGAAGCGTACCTGTTGGACATTGCCATTAGTAAATCCAGCAGCCAGACGTTATCAACAAGAAATGTGTAACAAACCCACAATAAGAATGTGTACCCCAAAAATTACAAGGTCCAAATAGAACCGCACAAACAAGCCTAAGACATGGCATGTACATGACTTAGACGTTGTAGTTCTCCTGGTACCACTTGTACACCTCCGTGAGGCCTTCCTTGAGCCCCACCTTGGGCTTCCATCCAAGCGCGTGCAGCTTCGAGCTGTCCATGAGCTTCCTGGGCGTGCCGTCGGGCTTGGTCGTGTCCCACGTGATCTCGCCCTCAAATCCCACCACCTCCTTGACCGTCTCTGCAAGCTCCTTAATTGTGAGCTCGATGCCGGTTCCCACGTTCAGGTGGGGGATGTCGCTGTAGTTGTTGAGCAGGAAGAGGAGAGCATCTGGAGGGAGGGTATTCCAAAAAAAAAGGGTTGGATTAGGCAGGACAGATGACAACAGGTCATGATTTGACGAAGGGTGTAAATTAGGTTTGCAAACAAGAACGCTAATTGTTCAGAAAGATCTAACGTTAGTCAGTGGGTTTGGCGATTGAAGAAATTGGGAATGGGTTGAACTTAGCGAGAATCGGACGTAGCGAATGTGAGACTCGACACAAAACTTAGAACAACCTAAAATCCTCCTCTTCATGCGGGTATTCCGTAATTAACACGTGCTAAGGATCAGTTCATGCGTACAACAATCTCACTTACACGGTGAACATGGTGTGCATAATGCAAACCCGCGTGGAATCTCATACCTGCAAGGTCATCGGTGTGCATGAATTCACGCAGGGCAGTGCCGGTACCCCAGCAGACAACCTCCTTGGCTCCAGTCTTCTTGGCCTCGTGGAACCGTCGGATCAGAGCAGGCAGCACGTGGGAGTTGGTCGGGTGGAAGTTGTCGTACGGGCCGTACATGTTGGTCGGCATCGCTGAGATGGCATCGAAGTTGTACTGCAAGAAGGAAAGAGTAACAATGGAGGAAGAAGCAGAAACAAAATGGTATCGGGAAGGAAAACAAGGAGAGAACACAGCACAAGCCAAGGTAAAAAAATTGCACAAGGAAAACAAGGAGAAAACACAGAAACAAGCCAAAAACAACATGCGTACTGAACACACACAAGGTAAGGAAGATTATTAGAAAAAGTAATTAGTTTGTTTCAGGATTTACCTGGATTCTGTAGGCTTGGCACATCTTGATACCGGCGATCTTGGCGACGGCGTACCACTCGTTTGTGGGCTCCAGAGGTCCGGTAAGCAGAGCATCCTCAGTGATAGGCTGGGGAGCAAGCTTCGGGTAGATGCAAGACGATCCGAGGAAGACAAGCTTTTTCACTCCGGCCCTGTAAGCGGCATCAATGAGGTTGGTCTGGATTTGAAGATTGATTCCGATGAAATCGGCGGGATAGACGCTGTTAGCGTGAATTCCGCCGACTTTCGCGGCAGCGACGATGACGTAGTCAGGCTTTTCCTGGTTCATGTACTCCTCGACGAGCGCTTGCCGTGTCAGATCGAGCTCCTCGATGGTTTTTCCGACGATATTGTTGTATCCCTCCTTCTTAAGCTTCCTGCAGATGGCTGATCCGACCAGACCAGTGTGACCAGCCACGTAGATCTTGGCGTTCTTATCCATCACCATCTTGACCTGACGATAACGAATGCATCAGTTACAGACACAAAACACACATTAGCGAACAAGCCCGTGACATTGAATGAACAAAACTAGGTTCTTGGAGAACAGGTTCAGGAAGAACTCTTGTCGATAATGAAGGTAATTAGTAGCTACCTTTGCACGACAGCACTGGGTGATGGCAGAACGAGCAAGATGAAGACGAATCGGGTGATTTGAAGCTGTAAGGCGAGGCCGTGGAAATGGTAAAGCAATTGCACTAGCAATTGCGTCTACTAATTGCTGAAACTGAAGACAGCTACTCAGAAATGCGGTATTTGTAATCCTGAAATGTGCTTGATTGATTTCACGCCCACCCACTCACCCACCTTCTGATTTTCCTCCGCAGGAATTTCAGGAAGGTAGGTGGCTCAATCGGTTCTACAGTACTAGTTGATCCGTCAAATTGGTTCGGAGTCGGAACGGTTTGGTTAGGGAGGCATCTGTCACATTGGTTCGGATACTATGGGAAGATCTATATGCCTGGTGGCATTGATCCAACGGCCAGTCTATCCTACGGTAAGAGATGCGAAACGGCGTGTGATGCGTGTCATGGAGTTAGGTGGGGATGGGTGAGTGGGAGATGATGCTGATTGGGACCGCAGATTTGTGAGGCACTCTGATTGGCTCGCGCTAACATAGACGCTCGACGAAACTGATGAACGGCACCTGAAACTCTCTGTTACTTCCCTACGTCACGTCAGGTGAGTGGGTGGGGCGCGCACACATACTCGAATATGTGACTCGAGGCGTTCCGAGGAGTCGACACCCGCCCGACACACAAAAGCAGTGTTTAGGCCGTGTTACATTTCTTGAAATCGCTGAACGTCCGGACGGCCGTCCGGACGCATGCGACAATTACGACGTCGCGCGGTCGCTCGACGACCAAGACGATGTCGTAAGTAAGCCATACGAAGCATGCGACGTCGTTCAGACCCTGACGAACTCACTGCCGATATTGAACGAGTTTCGTAACCACACAGTTGTCCAGACAGCTGGCCGTCCGGACGACAAAAAAAATGTAACACGCCCTTAGGATGTTTGAGTTCGGCATGTTTTTCCCGCACTCCGTGTTTTGGTAAACTCCCAGAACGAGCTCGTTTCTTGCTCAACTCTTGCTTACGGCCTCACTAATGGAAAAAAAGGGTTGAGTATTTAGAGCGGGGCTGGCACTGACACAAATATATTTTTTTTTTTTTGTCAATTACAAATGTAGAATTTGAAGAGCAAAACACTTAAATCATATGCCACATCACCCAGATGCATCAGTATGAGGGAAGACAACAGACACATAATCTTTACAAAGAAAAGCATCGCACAAGAGGAGAGGAACGGGAAAGAAAGACACCAGAAACAACTCAAACGCAACACCCATAAAAAGCCCCATAAAAATACTCTATAAAGAAAAAACCCAACCAGGATCCCCTACCAGACGTCCCATCTCGCACCCCATTCCCCCTCGCCCCCCCCCCCCCCCCCTCCCCCCCAAGTCACATCTGCACATCCACCATGTAGGGGGCCTCCACCCAAAGAGGCCCGCCCTCCACCTCGACATCGTCCCTCTCCCGATCCACCAAGTCCACATTCAACCCCCCCATGGAAGACGCCGCCCGAAGCAGGATGACACGAGCTTGCGCCCGTTGTAACGCCACTCCGATGAGCGCCTTCAGAGACCCCAAAAGGTAAGCCGAGAACGAAGTGTCATCCTCCCGACAAGCCCCCCGTGACACAGCTAGCCCCACGTGCGCGTCCCCCTGCTGTCGAAGCCACCGCCGGAAGCGACCGCCGAGACACCCCCACGTCTCCACTATCAAAGGGGTGAACTGCACGCCTCGGTTCCGTGCAAGAAGAGGCGCGTAATCCCCCGTTTTGCGACGCTCCCACTCCTTTGCCGCCACGCCTATAGACCGCCCGCACTGCCCTAGCAGAGATGGAGACAGTGATAGCGGGTCCGCGACACTAATCTCTAAAGCATGAGCCTCCCCAGCCATTGGTCGTCGCACCGCTACGTCAACCCGCTTCCCCGGCAGCACCGCACTATCCTCCATCGTCACCACCCCCCCTGACGCCTTAGCGATCTTTGCCACCGCAAACTTCACCTCATCATGCACCCGAGATGGACCGTGTTGGTGCTTGCATCTCAGCGCATGATGCGGGTCTGCTGGGTCATCATACGCTGCGCCACAAACACACTTCCCCGCCACTTGCAGCTGCTGGATTGGGAGACCAAGCCGTATAGCAGCAGCAATGCCCCACTCCGCTGCAGTGAATGTGAGATCTGAATGAGCCGGAACTGCCGAAACCCATGCACCAGCCCCCGGGCCCTGAAGGGATGTGAAACGGGCTAGGGTGGCATCGTCACGAGCCAAGCGGCGGAGTGCCTGGAGCTCCTCAACAGCCAACTGCCGCTGCCGCGCCTGGAAAAGCCGAAGAGGAGGGGCCGCCACACACAGGGGTAAGTCCGGCAGCTCCTGGCGTATAGTCGCGGGCAACTGCTCAATGGCCTTGGCAAACCACGGGTCAAGAAGCTCCGCCCCCGCCGAAGTGGTGAGGTACTCTGCGAACATCGCCTCCTCGCCCGCCACCCCCAAATGTGCAATATCCCGTGCGGCCTGCGCCCACCCACAAACATAGGAGAGCGGACTCAAAGAGGCCGCCGCCCGGATCCCAAACCCTCCGAGGCGCACAGGGAGATGCAGCTGCATGCGTGCGCGCCTAGACCTGCCGGGATCCTGCTCCCAAGTGCCAGGGGGGAAAAGCTGCTCAAAGCAATCCTCCAGACAGCTGTCCCACTCTCTAAAGGCCTCCACCACCTCCGGCCGCGGCGGCATAGTCCGGGCCAGGTACATCGGCCGTGCTGAAACTGCAATAGCGAGGAGATGCGAGGCCATCTGGGGGTGGTCGAGCAGGGGGAGCCACGGCAATGGCGCCTGCAACTCGCGAAGCCGCTTCCGTAATCGGGCCCCCTCCCAATCCTCCTCCCCAATAGGCACGCCCACCACAATAAGACCCTCCTCCTCCCGCTGCATCCCCAAAGGCAATGCCCGCTCCATATCCCCACCTCCACGCTCCCAAAACCTGCACTTGTGCGCCTGCACTTCCAGCCCCACCCACTCCAACCTCTCTCGCAGCACCCCAAAAGCCTCCAGAATCCTAGCCGCTGGTCCCAGGATGTAGGTATCGTCTGCATAGCTCAAGAAAAGTAGGTCCCTGAACTCTCTAGTCACCGTCCCCAGCACCTGCTGCTGCGTGAAAGCGAAAAGAAAAGGGCCGAGCGGGTCCCCCTGTCGCGATCCTCGTGCCGACTCAAGACTCTGTACGAAAGGGCCCGCTCGGAGGTTGAAACGCTCCCAAAATATTTTTGATGCGTCATAGTTGAAACGCGACAGCTGGAAGAGCTCCTTTCCTGCCAGAAAACCTGGTGGTGAGGGGAACCACACCCATCCCTTATGCATTGCACCCAGACATGCAATTGAGCTACACTTCATCATGTAAATGAACTAGGGAAATCAGTATCATAACAATTGCTCACACTTACGCGCCATCTCCACGTCTCAGCACACAAATCAAGCATGGAAAGAAGGCTGCCACAATAATAATACACCTTAGCGGAGCCTTCTGCATGTAACAACCATGTAATACCACCTAATAGTACAACTGATAGCACCAACCACACACGCACACACCACCTATATCTTTGCCTCATACGACGTTACTTCACTGCTCTCGTCTTCCGGCTTGGCATCCGCCAAATCGGCGGCCAGTATCGCGACCAGATACTCCGGATGGGTCTTGAGAAAATGCTCAAACTCATCCCAGGTGAGCGACGTCTTGCTGTTGAGCCCCAGCAGGTCGTTCAGCTTAGCCAACTGCAGTGAGACAAGTGAATGAGCAACAGAAGAGAATCAGGGTGGAGTGAGAGGCGTATGAGTTCGTTCCAGGTGAGCGACGTCTTGCTGTTGAGCCCCAGCAGGTCGTTCAGCTTAGCCAACTGCAGTGAGACAAGTGAATGAGCAACAGAAGAGAATCAGGGTGGAGTGAGAGGCGTATGAGTTCGTTCCAGGTGAGCGACGTCTTGCTGTTGAGCCCCAGCAGGTCGTTCAGCTTAGCCAACTGCAGTGAGACAAGTGAATGAGCAACAGAAGAGAATCAGGGTGGAGTGAGAGGCGTATGAGTTCGTTCCAGGTGAGCGACGTCTTGCTGTTGAGCCCCAGCAGGTCGTTCAGCTTAGCCAACTGCAGTGAGACAAGTGAATGAGCAACAGAAGAGAATCAGGGTGGAGTGAGAGGCGTATGAGTTCGTTCCAGGTGAGCGACGTCTTGCTGTTGAGCCCCAGCAGGTCGTTCAGCTTAGCCAACTGCAGTGAGACAAGTGAATGAGCAACAGAAGAGAATCAGGGTGGAGTGAGAGGCGTATGAGTTCGTTCCAGGTGAGCGACGTCTTGCTGTTGAGCCCCAGCAGGTCGTTCAGCTTAGCCAACTGCAGGCACGTGACGGGTGGGAGCGAGGATTGGAAATGGGGGAGAAGTGAGTGTGATGTGAAGGGCATGCTCATCCCTGGAGAGCGACGTCTTGCTATTGAGCCCCAGCAGGTCACACGGTTTGGCCAGCTGCAGGCACACGGCCGGGAGCGCCAAACTGGAACGGGGGAGGAGTGACAGGATAGAAGGGACGGGGGGGAGGTGAGATAGTACATGAAATGCTCCTCCAGGAGAGATACGTCTTGCTGTTGGAGCCAAACTGCGAAGCGACCAGGGAATGAGCAGCAAAAGAGAGTGGGGTGAAGAGACATAAAAGTCCATCCCAGGAGAGAGAGAAGTATTGTTGTGGAGCCCCAGCAGATTGTACAGCTTTGCCAGCTGCAGACACACAGCACGTGGGCGTGACAGACCAGATGGGGAACAGTACAGGAGCAAGGGAGGAGTGAGGGAGGCGAGAATTCGCCCCACATGACAGAGGCCGTGCCGCTGAGTCCTACCCAGCTGCACAGCTTAGCCAGCTGCAGCAGACACAAGGGATGAACAGAGGAGAAAGAGGGGATGAAGAACAGAAAAGGGATGAGCACCAGACCAGAGAAAACCACACTACACTGCACTGCATTGCACCATGTTGCACCGCACTGCACCACACTGCACCAGACCAGCACCCAACCCACCTGGTCTGTGATAGGAACAGATTCCTCATGCCCTCCTTGACCCCGTGCGCTGTCAGCCATGCATCCGACACATTACACAGCACCGCACTGCACCTCGTTGCACCGCACTGCGCTGCACCAGACCAACCCACCCACACCCACCTGGCCATCTGTGATCACTGGGATGGGAACAGCGTTCCTCGTGCCCTCCTTGGCCCCGTGTGCTGTCAGCCTTTCAACTAACACCGCACTGGACCACACAACAGCACTCTGCACCGCAGTGCATCATACAACACCGGATCACACCAGACCAGCACACCCACCCACCTGGTCATCTGTGATTGCTGGGAACATCTCCCTCATGCCCTCCTTGGCCCTGCGCGCTGTCACAACAACACACTGCACCGCACAGCATCACACAACACCGCATCGGACCAGACCCACCCACCTGCTCATCTGTGATCGCTGGGAACAGCTCCCGCATGCCCTCCGTGACCTCCTGCGATGTCAGCTATCTGAACCAGACACCACACTACAAAGTTCCACAGCACCACTTCTGCACCAGACGTACACACCTGCTCGTCTGTGATCGCTGGGAACAGCTCCCGCATGCCCTCCGTGACCTCCTGCGCTGTCAGCCGTCCATCTGAATCCAGATCACACTACTCAGCACCGCATAACACCGCACTGCACTGCCCGGGATCGCACTTCACCACATTGCACCAGACCAACACCAACCTGGTCGTCTGTGATCGCAGGGAACAGCTCCCGCACGCCCTCCTTGGCCTCCTGCGCTGTCAGCCGTCCATCGCCGTCCAGATCCAACTACCCACACTTCACCAGCCAGAACCGCACTTCACCGCATCGCACCAGACCGACCTACCCACACCCACCTGTTCGTCTGTGATCGCTGGGAAGAGCTCTTTCAAGCCCTCCTTGGCCTCGTGCGCTGTCAGCCGTCCATCTCCGTCCAGATCCAACCGCTTGAACGCCTTCTCCACCGAATCGTGGAACTGAGGATGGCGCGACACAAAGACCAGCCCTGCCAGGAACTGCAGGAGGGGCAGGGGAGGGGGGAAAGGGGAGAGGGTGGGTGGCAGAAGGGAAAGAGGGGGTTGGGGTTGGGGTGGTGAGAAACAGGGAGTCAAGAGAAGGGGTCCCGAGCCGTGGGATTGGGGATGGCGGGGCGAAAAGACCAGCCCCCTGCTAGTACACCACCATGGTCCATGCCCCCTGCACCTCGCTGAACCACACTACACCGCAATACACTGCACCGCAGAGCACCCACCCACCTCCCTGAAGTTGATGGTGCCGCACTCGTTGGTGTATAAGAAGAAGTGTATGTTTTTTTAGAATTCTCAAAAACCATACACTGAAGTCAAAGAGCATTTGATAGATAGGTCTCTGAGTCGGGCAGACCCTCTTGCAGCAACCTCCGTACCTTACTATACCCCTGCACCTCGCTGCACAGCACAAGACCACGCTGCACCGCATTGCGCCTCCCAGCACCCACCTCCCTGAAGTTGATGGTGCCGCGCTCGTTGGTATCAAGAAAGTCAAAGAGCATCTGAGAAGCCTCTGAGTCGGGCAGGCCCAGCGCTGCCAGAAACCCAGGGTAACTCACAGTGCCACTGGGGGGGTTGGGAGGAGAGATATGGAAGATGGGAAAGTGCGTGGGTGGGAGGATGGGGGGAGGAGGGAGTGTTGAATTCAGGCCCAGCGCTGCCAAGAATCCGGGGTAGCTCACAGTGCCACTGGGGGGGAAAAGGGGGAGGGGCGAGGGGGGGGGGGGGGGGGGGGGGGGGGGGGAGGAGAAAGGAGGAAGTGGGGAGGGGGAGTTTTGACAGCAGACCCAGCACTGCGAAGAACCCGGGGTGGCTCATGGTGCCACTGGGGGGGGGTTGAGGAAACAGGGGGGTGGTGGTGTAGAGGAAGAGGGGGATTGAGGGTGCAGTGGTAAGTCCGGCAAGCCCAGTGCTGAGAGGAACCCGGGGTACCCAAGGGGCCACTGGTGGGGTTTGAGAGGGGAAGGGTGTGGACCGTGGGCGACAGGGGGCGAGGGGGAGGAGGAGAGGGATTGAAGGTGTAGAAGCAGACCTCTCCTTCCAGAGAGTGAGAGAAAGTGCGCGAGTGAGTGAGTGAGTGAGTGAGCAAGCGGTGAGTGAGCAAGTGAGAGAGGAAAGCACTGCTCACCAGTGCCCAACGTCCATGGCATGGAATCGCCTCAGGTACTGCTTCGCCTCCCTCATGTCCACCCGGAACAGCTGCTCCAGCCGCCCAAACTCCACATTCGCCGTCCCCACCGGCAGCTTGAGCTTCTTTGCCTCAAGAGGGGTTCCTTCTTCCCCCTCCTTCCAAAGAGTGTGAGAGAGAGTGAGTGAGTGAAGGAGGGAGTGAGAAAGTGAGTGAGTGAGTGAGAAAGTGAGTGAGTGAGGGAGTGAGAGAGTGAGGAAGAGAGAGAACGCTCACCAGTGCCCCACGTCCATGGTATGAAATCTTCGCAAGTACTGCTTCGCTTCCCTGACATCCACCCGGAACAGCTGCTCCAGCCGCCCAAACTCCACGTTCGCCGTCCCCACCGGCAGCTTGAGCTTCTTGGCCTCGAGTGCCAGCAGCACGTTGCCAAAGGAGTGGTCTGTGAGGGCCAGGTTGAGCCGCCGTGCCATGGCCAGACGCACCCTCTCGGCGAACTTCTTTGCATCTCTCTTCTCCTCGTCTGTCGGCACGATCACAGGCAGATACTCCACCTGGGAGGGGTGTGGGAGGTGGGGGGACAGGGAGGGGGGGGGGGAAGCGAGGGGGAGAGTGGGGAGGAAACAAGTGGGTTAGGGTGAAACGGAGGCAGCTCGAGCTTCTTTGCCTCGACCGCCAGCAGCACGTTGCCAAAGGAGTGGTCTGTGAGGGCCAGGTTGAGGCGCCGTGCCATGGCCAGACGCACCCTCTCGGCGAACTTCCGGGCGTCCCTCTTTTCCTCGTCTGTTGGGATGATGACCGGAAGGTACTCTAACTGTATGTGGGGGTTGGCATGGCGAGCCATGGCCAGACGGCTTTTGAGGCGCCTCAAAAAGTTTGGAGGCGCCTCAAAAAGCTTGGAGGCGCCTCAAAAAGCTTGGAGGCGCCTCGAAAAGGGGGTTGGGGGGAAGGAGGTGCGGGGAGTCCAAGGTTGGGACGGCGAGCCATGGCCAGACGGGCCCGCTCTGCAAATTTGCGTGCATCCCTCTTCTCCTCGTCTGTCGGGATGAGTACTCTCTCACTCCCTCACTCACTCCCTCACTCACTCCCTCTCTCACTCGCTCCCTCGCTCCCTCGCTCCCTCACTCCCTCACTCCCTCCCTCACACCCACTCTCTCTCACTCTCTCCCACTCCCCCCCCCGTTCCCTCACACCCCCTGCACCCACTCACGCGCATGCGGTTATGAGGCTGCGACATAAGGCGCCAAAGCAAGTGCATATCCGGAAGTCCTTCGGCCACCCAGCAGGGGTCAAAGGACGTGTAGGGGTACGTCACCACCACCGGCTGCACCGGCAGGCCCGGGGCAAATGCGCCCGTCTTGAAGGAGACGAGCGAGCGGCCGTTGGTGGTGGTGGCTTCGGGGAAGAGCAGCACGCGCGCCCAGTCGTTGCACATGGCGCGCTTCTTGATCTCGTATGCTGCGTCCTTGCGGGAGGTGGGGGATGCTCGGTCGACTGGTATGGCCTGGGAGGGAGGGGGGCGAGAAGGAGGGCAGAGGAAAGGGGAGGGAGATGGGTGGAGGGGAAGAGGGGAGGAGCGAAAGGGGAGGTGGAGACGTTCATAATTGTCCCCCCCATAGAGACGTTCCTAATTGTCCCCGCTATAGAGCCGTTCATAATTGTCCCCGCAATAGAGACGTTAATAATTGTCCCCACAATAGAGACGTTCATAATTGTCCCCGTTACAGAGACGTTCATAATTGTTCCCGCTATAGAGACGTTCATAATTGTCCCCGTTAGAGAAACGTTCATAATTGTCCCAGCTATAGAGACGTTCTTAATTGTCCCTGCTATAGAGACGTTCATAATCATCCCCGCTATGGAGACGTACATAATTGTCCCTGCTACAGAGACGTTCGTGCCACCATCAACCCAGTTGTGAAGCCTACAGTACCATAGCCACTACCCACCGTACCCATTTCCGCCCATTACCACCCACACACACCTGGAGTGCCTGCATGATTGCCCCCGCTACAAAGATCTTCATGTTCTCCTTAGCAGTAATAATCATCGGCAGGTGAGCCATGAAGAGGTACACGGGGTCCACAAAGGTCACGTGGTTGCACACGATTATGGGCGCCTCTGCCCTTGACGCGACCCTGCCCTTCACCTGCACACAGAGTTGGGGGTGGGGGTGGGGGTGGGGGATAGACAAAGGGGGAGCATGGCACAGCAGGTGGAGCATGAACAGATAGACCAGGTCTGCAAAGGTGACGTGGTTGCATGAACTGGAATCCACGAGAATGGGTGCCTCCGCCCTTGACGCAACCCTGCCCTTCACCTGCACACACGGGTGAGGGTGGAGGTGGGATGGTGATAGGGGATAGACAGATGAGAGTAAGGCAGGTGAGCCCTGAAGAGGTAAACGTCGTCCACAAACGTCACGGCATTGCACACGAGAATGGGTGCCTCTGCCTTGGACACGTGCTCGCATTTCACCTGCATAGAGGGTGGGACCGTGGGAGAGACCAAAGAGTGTGGAGGGGTGGGGTGAACGGGGGAGGAGCAGAACAGGGAAAGAGGGGATGGGAGGTGGGGAGAAAAGTGACACACTTGCAAGAAAACGAGCACTGGAAGGTAGCGGCTGCGGCAGCGGCTGTAGCAGCAGCAGCTGTAGCAGCAGCGGCTGTAGTGCACCAAGCACATCACACTCACTCACCTCAATCCAGTTGTATCCGCAGGCGAAGAGAACGCCACGTGTCAGCAACTTAGTGGGCCACAGGAGATTCCGCCGCCACTTGGGAAACGGCCTGCAGAGGCGAGAGGGCAAGGGGTGGAGGCGGGGAAAAGGGGAGGGGGAGGGGGGGAGGAGAGTGAGGAGAGGAGATGGGGACGTGTAGTATGGCCTGTAGAGGCAGAGAGCACGAGACGCGCATGGTAGGCGTGAATTAACAGGTGAAAAAGTGAATCGCATTACGCCTACCATGCAGGGTAAGCAACTCGGGATTCCGCGTAATAATGATTCTTTAATAACTTTTGAGAGCATGACAGTCGTAACAGGTTTACTATTCCGCATAGCATTCCTTGATGAGTTTATAGAAGTCGCGAATTTCACGACATTCCAGCATGGTAGGGGTAATGGGTAAGCAAAATGGCATTCCGCGTGGTAATCACTAATTCTCCTGCTTATTCACCATTTGTCAAGGCGCCTCCTGGACGATTAACTCGTGAACCATTTGTCATTTATTCCAGTAACTACAAGCGACAAACGGGACACTGGCAGCTCTCTTCGCAGGAAGCTAATCAATAGCCAAAGAGATAAGCGATAAAGCGAGGAAATTACCAGTTTGCGAAGGGAAAGCAAAAAGCGAAGACGTAACCAACCGGCGGAGAAATTACGCTGATGGCAAGCGAACATAAACCAGAAAGGCAATAAGTAGACATCGATCATGCGTTGCGAGGGGGAAGAGATTACTTTGACTGGATGTGCTTCGCGCCAATCAGCGCGAGGCGCGCGAAGACGTATCCAAAAATAAAGCAGACGAACATGAACACCGCGCGAACGAGGAACACGGGGAACATCAGCGTGAGCTTAACGATCTCGTAGGAGTTAATCGGCGCGCTGTGGTTGACGAACGGATTAAACGGCTCGTCCGGCTGCCTCGGTGGAGCGCCGAACGGAAGCTTCTCGTACGACCGCTTCTTGCTCGCCATTGCGAAGCTTCCGGCTAGCAAAGATATTCGCGATGGACGTCCAAACAAAAAAGTAGGGTAAGTCCAGAAGTAGCCTCGCAACACCACAGTAATTCCGACTTCCTACAACTTCGCGACGCCCTGGGTGCCTAAAGACTAGAAGCTCCTGCTCAAATCAAGGAGTCTTCATTGCACAGAACTAATCAGGCAAGTGAGTGAAATCAGAAATGGGGCTAGGGGGATCACAGACAGGAGGTACAAATGGTTCCGCTATAAAGTCCCGCGCTCACAAAGTCTCGTTTTTTGAATGAGGAGCTTTTTCCTTTAATTCCTAGGTGTGGCCCCTCCTCTACAGTCCCTTTTTTGACCAGGTTCATTGCACGTATAAGTGCCTTGAACATTTACGGAGAATGCTAAAAAGGGCAGTTTTGTTTTGAAGTAAACACTTACAACTGATATTTTTTGTTTCTCTTGACCGCGCTTGTTTCTTATTCCCGTCGCGCGATTCCTAGCGCGCTCCACGATGACATCTCAGTAATCTCGCTGACAGGAAGGAAAAACAAAAAGACAAACTTATTATGGCATCAAACATAATCGATGTTGTTTATTTCTGCCCGTTTTTCACGCATCACTGATAACGCGTAAAACCGTTCGACGAGAAGTTGAAGCAAGCGCGGTCCATACGTACGTATATGACAAAAAACAACAACCAGTAGAGACAAAAAACCGCTTTTCATGCAATTTTCTCGAATTTGGGACTACAGGGGTTTCGAACATTTTGACATATAGTCCACACGCGGCGTGTTTCTCCGTCGGACTTTAAACGAGAACAACTGTAGTTGCTTGTCAGAAGTAGTACCCTGGCCTCCAGGACACCACAGTAAAAAATCCAGATGACTCCAATTGGTAAGTTTCGGTTGCGGGTGTTTTCAGAACGGTTTTTGCGTATACGCGTCGGTGCTGCACGTTAGAACAGCATGCCCCAATTTGGAATTTGGTGCTTGTCCGCAGTGCTGTTCCGCATATGGCTTTCCCCATTGGGGGTCCGCCGTGCCGCAGATTCGGGGATAGCGCAGATGGTCCGCGCACCTTGAGAACTCCGCATTCCGCTCACTGTTGCCGACCGCCAATCGCAGTCGACGGGGGACGCGGGGGGGAACGGCAATCAGGAGAACGTTATTAGGACCAAGATGTAGAACAGTGTAGGGCCAATCGTTACAGCTACACTAAGCACTGATATTATTGCATTAATCTGAAAATCCTTAAATCGTACAACCTAAGCAAGATTAGATACAAAACCCTATACATAGAACCACCCTGATCACACATTCTGAATCTTCTTAATGGTCGCCACGCATCATCTCAACCTGAACAGCAACAGACATGTGAGGAAAAAAACATGAAAAGCAGATTTGGACATCCATTCGCACACGGATGCATCCTTCTCAACAACGGAAATAAATCACAGCACGGTGTAACAAAAAAGAAATTACATACACCGCATGCATCACATATCGAATCGCGGCAATCCACCTGCTGAACCGGCTGGCAGGCGCAGGCGCTTGGATCTCCACAAATGTGGGAACGAATGGCAGGCGAGCAACAGGAGCAGCTCCAGCCAATGATGGGCGAGACGATGGAGGTGAGGGGGAGGAAGCGAGCCGGGAAACTGCCTCCTCTGTGGTAACATGCTGCCATGTGCCTGCCTCATGCATGAGGACTCGGAACTGGGTGGGGTAGGGAGGAGGAGAAGGGGAATGTGGGTGAGTGGAAGTGCGGGTGAGACGAAGCAAGGTCTGCTAGGTCAGGAGGATAGCGTCAGGGGAGGCAGTGTCTAGGAAAGAATACCTGGTGATAGAAGTTGTGTTTTGAGGCGTCTCAGAACACAACTTTTATCACATGGCGTCAGGGGAGGCAGTGCCTAGGAAAGAATACCTGGGATGGTCGCAAGAGAGTCGAGCCTCGTGCGAGTGGTGCCGTTCTGATGAGCGACTGGTGCTCAAACACTGGCTTCACAGGGTTTGATGCTGCTGCTGCTGCCCCTGCTGCTGCTGTTGCACTCAGTGCCTTAGCAACAGCCAGCAACAAGTGCAAAAAATAGCACCTAGCAGGTCGTACCTGGGATGGTTGTAAGGAAGTTGAGCCTCGTGTGAGTGGTGCTGTTCTGACGAGCGACTGGTGCTCAAACACTGGCTTCACAGGGACCGCAGCAGGAGGAGGCATGCCAGCAGCGGGAGTGGCAGCAGCGGGAGTGGCAGCAGCAGGAGTGGCAGGAGTTGCGCCAACGGCAGCGGCAGTGGCAGTAGCAGTGGGTGAAGCAGCAGTTGATAAGGGGAGAGGGAGGGGAGACACGACCGAATGCACCTGCAAAGGGAGCAACGGCGAGGAGGAGGAGAGGGGCAATGGGAAAAGGGGGAAGGGGGTAGTGGGGCTTAAGGCCTTGACAACATCAAGGTTTTTAAGAATCAAGGTTTTTAAGAATCAAGGTTTTTTAGAATCAAGGTTTTTTAGAATCAAGATTTTTAAGAATCAAGGTTTTTAAGAATCAAGATTTTTAAGAATCAAGGTTTTTAACCAATGAACACGGTGCTTTTAAGAATCAAGGCTTTGACCAATGAACACTCATCTTTCAAGGCCGCATTCACACCTCACCTGAGACTTGAGCTGCTGCATCATGTGCTCTCTGACCCCCACACCACCCAGGACTTAATTGAGGGGGACTCAGAGCTCACCTGAGACTTGAGCGTGGAGTCACGAACTGACTGAAGCACAGACGCCCAGCTAGGCGTGAACCCAGCCACACTGATATTGGGAATTCACATTGAGAACTCGCAAGGTGCTATAGCTGCTGCATCATCACTGACCCCCACACCACCCAAGACTTTTTGAGGGGGACTCAGACCTCACCTGAGACTTGAGAGAAATGATGTCTTGAGACGTCTCAAAACATCACTTCTATCACCTGACCCACACACCACCTGAGACTTAATTGAGGGGGATTCAGACCTCACCTGAGACTTGAGAGAAATGATGTCTTGAGGCGTCTCAAAACATCACTTCTATCACCTGACCCACACACCACCTGAGACTTAATTGAGGGGGATTCAGACCGCACCTGAGACTTGAGGGAGGAGTCCAGGGCGGACTGAAGCACAGACGCCCAGTTAGGGGTAAACCCATCCACACTGATTGCTCCTGTACTCATCTTCCTACACCCTACTCGTGTTGCTGCTGCTGCTCCTTCTCCCCTTCCTGCTCCTGTTTCTGCCCCTGCACCTGCCTTACACCCACACCCCGACTTCTTCACAATTTCCCCCCCACTCTCATGCACCCCTTGTGGCTTCCCCTGCCCCTTCGCCAGCCCCTCGCCTTCCCCCCGCTCATTCCTATCCCCGTTACAGAGAGACTCGCAACCCTCTACAGGGACTGCGAGCAGCGGGCGTTTCAGCGCCAGCGATTGGTCCATCACTGCCCGGATCGAGATGGGCAGGCAGCAAAGACTTTCAGCTGCCCGAGAAGCGGTTGATGGTAGTACATCGGTTTTAGCAGCTGTAGCGGCTGCATCAGCTGTAGCGGCTACAGCAGTTGTAGCGGCTACAGCAGTTGTAGCGGCTACAGCAGTTGTAGGTGCTGCATCAGGAATGCTGGTAGGGGACAGGACTTGCCCTGAGAACAACTTTTGAGGCGCCCCAGCAGCTGTAGCGGCTGCATCAGCTGTAGCGGTTGCATCAGCTGTAGCGGCTACAGCAGGAATGCTGGTAGGGGACAGGACTTGCCCTGACTGCGGGTCAAAAAGAGTTGTCAATACGACATTCTGTGTCGACGAGCCGACTGACGTGGCGGGTTCTGATTGGTCGGTGAGAGCCTGTGGGCAGGAGGAGCATGAGAGACAACGAGCTGCAGTTCTTAGCACGGATGTAAACGAAAAAAAGCACACAAAGAGGGAAGAAACGAAACGCTTTTGTGCAAAGAGGAGTGAACAGTACCACCTAAACTTGCCAAAAAAGGTGACTTTTGAGTCGACTCAAAAGTCACCTCGCTTTTGTGCAAAGAGGAGTGAACAGTACCACCTGAACTTGCCAAAAAGCGACTGAGAATTTACTAGTACGGAGCGGCATCATCAACACCTGCAGAAATTGGCATAGCGGCATCATCAATACCTGCAGCGCAAGCAGGGCCGGAAGGCTACCGTCCCAAAGCAGGGCGAGTGCAGGCGAGGAGGGAGGAGGGCCCTTGGTGGGAGCGAGCAGCATAGGCTCCTTGAGAGAGAGAGGATGAACAAAGGGCAAAGAGGGGGGACAAACAGTGAAAGAGGGTGCTATTGGCAAGTGAGTGGCAGGTTAAATGAGCGAGTGCAGGCGAGAAGGGGGCAGGGCCCTTGGCGGGAGACAGCAGCAAGGGCTCCTGTGGGAGAGAGGATGGTGTATGGTGGCAGATGGTGACAAACGACACTCAGAGGCAGGTTAAGTGAACGAGTGCAGGCGAGGAGGGAGCAGGGAACGCTGTGATGGTTACCAGGTAACCACCATGAATGGTTGACTCACAGTGAGGGAGTTGGTTCGTGACATGAAGGCGTTGGTGCGCACAGCATAGTGAACGCAACGAGCATGGTAAGAATTTATCTGCTGGTTACCGGGTTACTACTGCATAGAGTTAACTCACAGTGAGGGAGTTGGTTCGTGACATGAAGGCGTTGGTGCGCACAGCATAGTGAACGCAACGAGCATGGTAAGAATTGATCTGCTGGTTACCGGGTTACTACTGCATAGAGTTAACTCACAGTGAGGGAGTTGGTTCGTGACATGAAGGCGTTGGTGCGCACAGCATAGTGACCAAACGGACAGTGTCTGGTGGCAAGGGGAGAGGATGGATAGGAGGGAGAGGAGGGATAGGAGGGAGAGGATGGATAGGAGGGAGTGGGACGGATGGAAGGGGGCCAAAGCGATGTTGGGGGAAGGGAAGTTGGGTTTCAACGAATGCACTTGCTGCATCACAGGATCACACAGAATCAGACAGAATCAGATTCAGGCAGGCCTGCACTTGCTGAAGCAGAGAATCGAAACATAATCAGATCCAAGCGTGCCTGCATTTATTGCCGCAGCAGCGGCCGGGCTTGAGCAGAGCCGGCGCCGTGAAGACTGAATAGCCTGTTAGGGGGAAACAGGGCACGGGGCACGGAGCACGGGGAACGAAAGTGTGTGGGGAACACGAGCTTGCAAAAATAGCATGCAAGTGTGGCGACACAGCAAGCTTGAGGAGAGCCGGCGCCGTGAAGACTGAATAGCCTGTCAGGGGGAAACAAGGCTCATGTGGAAAAGGCAATGAGTAGGTGTGGTGTGGTGTGGTGTGGTGTGGTGACACAGAAAGGGCAGGCAAAGTAGCAGCAAGTTGTCACCTACTGAAAGGACACTGTGAACGGGCTTTGGGAGAGCCGGCACGGCACTGTCATCACTGAATAACCTGTCAAGGGGAAACAAGGCGCGGGATATGGGGAACGACACTTTTACGGCTTGGGGCTTGTGATCTCTGAATAGCCTGTCAGGGTAAACAAGGCACGGGATCACTGTGATCACTGTGTCAGGGTAAACAAGGCACGGGATCACTGTGATCACTGTGTCAGGGTAAACAAGGCACGGGATCACTGTGATCACTGTGTCAGGGTAAACAAGGCACGGGATCACTGTGATCACTGTGTCAGGGTAAACAAGGCACGGGATCACTGTGATCACTGTGTCAGGGTAAACAAGGCACGGGATCACTGTGATCACTGTGTCAGGGTAAACAAGGCACGGGATCACTGTGATCACTGTGTCAGGGTAAACAAGGCACGGGATCACTGTGATCACTGTGTCAGGGTAAACAAGGCACGGGATCACTGTGATCACTGTGTCAGGGTAAACAAGGCACGGGATATGGGGAACGACACTTTTACGTCGATCGATTAACTGCGACAGGTCCTGTCGTGCATCCCCAAACGAGGCTGCAACACGTGCTTCAGGGTCAGTCAACCCACATAACGTGCCTCGCAAGCAATGATCTTCCTCCAAGTCGATCCCCGGATCCACGTCACAAACGTGAACCGATCGTCGAAAAGGAATCAACGGTCACCTGTTTCAGGGTCGGTGTACGTGGGATTTCCTGCTGCGCGTCCTCCACGTCGATCTTCGGTTCCGCGTACCAAACACAAACCGACCGTTGGAAACGAAACACACAACGCTCACCTGTTTCAGGGTCACCCCAGTGTGACAACGAACTGAATCCTCGACCGGGGTAACATTGGGGTATCACTGTTGGCGACACTGGGGTATCACTAATCGGGGTAACCCTGATGTGACCTTGGGGTAGAAATTTGCGGGGGACTTTTTTGGGATGTAGGTGGAATTCCCCGCCCGCGCATAGTGCTGGTGAGCCTCCTCCATGTCTACACTCAAATTCCGTAGTTAACGCGAAACCCGCCGTCGAAAAGAAACGAAACGTAACGAAGCAATGGTCACCTGCTTTAGGGTCAGTGTAGGTGGAATTCCCCGCCGCGCCTCCTCCGCGTCGATCTTCGGTTCCGCGTACCAAACGCAAATCGACCGTTGGAAATGAAACACACAACGCTCACCTGTTTCAGGGTCGGTGTAGGTGGAATTCCCCGCCGCGCACGCCGTGCGGTGCGCCTCCTCCACGTCAACCCCCAGATCCACCCCCCACACGCCTCCTCCTCCAATAATCTCTTCCTCCGGGGAGGAAGAGGAGCAGCATGAGGGTGAGTCACAATCGTGCCGCTCCTCTGGTTTTGCCGACATGAGGAACGTGCGAGTGTAAGGCTTGATCGAAGGAGTTTCAGCCACAGCACAAGAGAGAAAGGCTAGATGCTCCCTGCCGAGCTCTTTCTTCCCTTCCAATCCGCCTCAACTTCTCTCCACCGCTTTCCACCATGGTTGAGGGAACCGAAGTCCAGGACTGGTGGAATCACGAAGAGAGTGCGGAATCGGTTGAATACGACGCTGGCTGGTTTTCTCGCTTAACCACTTTGAACCGCTGCTCACCAGCCTGGAAATTTTCACGTGAACTGTAGATCGGACTCTCATTACTCAATTCGTTCACTGCATATTCTCTTGGGGAGTGTACTAGATGCAGTACTAAGGGTTTGTATTTTGATTTCCTCACATACAGAAGTTCTTATGTGCAAAACTGGCTATACATAACAATCATAGTATATTAATTAAGAATATCTTCAATATTATTGATAGATATTTCTACAAGCCGATGTCAAAAAATCACCGAAACGTTATGGGAAACCCATAAATCTAATGTGACAGTAATCCCCATGTAATGGTTGAGATAGAATGAAGCTTATGCCAATACATGGAAAAGTAAGTTCCTTACTGCTCACAAAACGGTATCCTTCAGCGAATGTCGATCTCGCAAACAATGTTGATCCCATGTAACACATTGGAACGCTGGCAGTCGAATGAGTCAGCAAGCTGACCGCGAGCACCATTTTGTCCCTTATAACGACCTACTGTACAACAGGCCTTGATTGGAAAACCCCACAGTAACGGAGGCTAACCGCGAGCGAGTAGTATAGCCGGCATAACAATAACAGCCAATCGGCATAGAGCTTCCTGACATTTGTATAGCCACGTGGGCGAAAAAGCTAGACTTGAGTCACTTGACAAACATAGGGTTTCAAAACTCAAATCTAGCATCAGGTTGCCATCCTGCCCAGCTTTTTACTACTGCCGCCCAGCTGGTCCCTCACGATCACGAGATTCGAGGTGGTGGTTTTGGCAGACGCCGCAGACTCCCTCCCTCCTCCCCTGTTTTCCTTCCCATCTCCCTCGTTCTGCGCGACTAGCAAAACCCTAGTGGGTGTCCCTTGTTGACTTTTAATGGGTTGGGATGCGATCATTTGCGTGTCGGTACGGTCCGCTTTGGAACGTTTGGGTAGGGTTTCGAGCGAAAGCGAACACCCGACATGCTGCTGATACGCTGGAAGGGGTTGGTAGTAGGCAGCAAGATTGCTGCAATCAAACATTTCCGCCATTAGGAACCCTCCACATGTGTTTTCATCTTGAGTCCAACAGACCTATGGAGGTTGTCCTGAATTTTGCTTCAGATTCCAGCTTGATTGCCTTGCTTGATGCTCCTCCTCATCTGATGTTACCGGAACGGATTGCAGCCTAGCATTACGCTTGTTTCTACTATTCAGGACAGTGTATGTGATAGTTATAATGTCAACGTGCTAGTGTATTACTATTTGAGTTTCCTTAGTTGTTTGTAGGGGCTCAGTTTTAGCGTTGCTTACTCCAGAAGGGTGGCCTTGACGCAGTTACGCTTGAACGTTGTGTTGCTACTGCAGCGAGGAGCAAGATCCCCCCGTAGAGATTTAGGTATGCCGTGTTTTTTTCTTTTAGCGTTTGACAATTGTTAGTGTTTCTTTTGCTAGGCCGCTGTTTTCTCGCATATTTCTAGCCCTTCGTGTTTCTTTGGTTTTCCCTAGTCTCGTCGCTTCTTTTATCTCTCTGCTCTCATTCCTCTTCGTGAAATGTGGTCGTTATTCTGTCAACAAAAATTTTCCCCTCCCTTTTAACGTGTCGTGCAGGATTATCGTATTGTCCTTCCACCTGATTATTGTCACCAATTGTCTCGGGGGCTGCTTGTAATGGACGAAGTCTGGCCAGCGTCACGCTTCTTCAGCGACGGCTGTAGTTCCTTGTTCGAGAGGTCTGTCTTCGAGGGTCCAACTCTAAGGCACTTTCAGCAACAGCAGCAGCTGAAGCAGGAGCCGAAGCAGGAGCCGCAGCAGCAGTCACTGCAGCAGATGTTAGAATTAATGCAATCTACGAACCAGCCGTATCAACCACTAGCTCAGTCGCAGCAGTTGCAACTTCAGCAGCAGCTGCTTCAACACCAGCACCAGCATCAGCTCCAATTTCAACAGCAGCACATCTTGCCCTCTCGCCTTCCACATCATCCAACCGAGGACAGCTTTTCGTCGCATTCTCTGTTTGAGGAGTCTGGTTTAAAAGATTCTCACATGCTTCCAGCATCGTCGGAAATGTCCACGTTTCCTTTGGCCCAGTCTCGGCAGATAATGCCTGGCTTAGAACCTTCAGGATTAAATTCTTCAGGCAGGTTCGATTCCTCTGGACGATTTTCCTCCTCCGTAGGCTACGATCCGTCTGACAGGCTTGAATCGTCTGGCAGATTTGAATTGACATCGCCGCAGCTAGATTCCCCAGTCGAACATGGAATTGCTGCGTACGATTCATTTGAGTGTTCAGGAAGACCATCCGAGAATCCACTTCCGCCTCTACAGGGATCTCATGAGGCTGCTCCGCCCGACCGTGCACATTCAATTATGGTCGACATTCAGGATTTTTGCTGGGTTAACGAGGATTACTGTGTCAGGTAAGGCAATTGTGATTCTTAACGCAGATGCTTGCTTTTGCGCACCTTTTACCTGCATTCTTAACCATTGTTTTTAGGTTTCGTGCGATAGCTTTTTCTTCGTCTATGTCTAACCTTGTCATTTTTATCTTTCTCTGCCTTGCTCGTCTTCGACCCACCCTCTCTGCACCCCCTTGCAGAGTATACATTCCATTTCCAGGAATCGACGCCATTCCTCCTTCGTACATATCCTCTTCATTCACCGACAGCTCCTTCTGCTTGTTGATAAGGGGCATTCGCGATGGTGTATGCTACCGACTTGCACTCGACAGGTAATTTTCTTCTGCCTGCTTGTCTCGAAATAGGCCATCGTGTTGTGTGTAATTCTTTCCATGTAGTCCCAAGTAGCTCTGCCATTGTGTGCAACTTCTTTCCAGGAATGTTTTGAATGTACATTTATATGTTTGTGCTTGTGTCCTCTGCATCCCATTTGCTTGACCTGCAGTCTTTATGGGGAAATTCAGCCGAACCTGTGTTGTCACCTTGTGTACAAGGATAAGCTTGAGATTACTTTATCAAAAGTCACATCAGGCCCCTCTGATGGACCTGACACGAACATTTTCACATGGTTTAGTCTTAGATTATAAGACCACATGAGGATAAGGGCACTCCATTGTTTATGGTAGTTTAATGGATGTCTCTGTACAAAAATTAACTAAATAGAACCTCTCTTAAATCTACAAGATCCTGAGAGTGTGACGGTGCAATCTCTATTCTGAGGGAGTGATGGTATTCCGGAATTGCTCTTTAGTTTTATGGGTGCTTGTGTGGATCTTTGTAAGACAGACACCCCTCTACTCCCATCCCATGCTGCTCAAACACATCCCACCTTCTATCTAGGATAAACTGCATAAAAACATTCCACTATCCATTCTTGGCTACATATGAACAAATCTACTATCAGATGTTCTACCTGCCAACCACTCTACTATATGGGACCCTACAGACATTCCCCGAATCCATGGATTCATCCAAGTCTTTGAAAATAATACTGTATGTGCAACTCCTGCTGGCACAAACGCAACTACAGTATCCCCGCTTTCTATAAAGCTCTCCAACTCGTCATTAAGAACAGACGCCGCAACAAACAACGCGTCCCTCTCGCCAGCTGTACAGTAATTTGTCTTCCACTGTATCCTGCTCCACTCCTTTCTCTGTATAATCCCTGTTACATCCTTTATCCGCATAACTTCACTTAAGCACGCCCAGGCATAGGTACTGTTCCACGGTAACAGCCCACCGATCTGAGAGGCCGTAACGTCAAAAAACGTGTGGAAAATAAATATGGGGGTTGTAACGTCTTGCAAAGTGTACTGTGGGAAGAAGCACTTCCATTGGTCGGCCTCTGGTAAGCCTGGGGGGAATGAAGAAGGGGTAAGGATTGAGGAGAGCACGGGGATGGAATTGGGCAATGCCTCGGGTGGAGATTCATGTCGGGAGTAGCAGCAAACCTGCGATGCCTATGGTGGCCTGGGAATGACTTTTGAGGCGCCTCAAGAGATGCCTATGGTGGCCTGGGAATGACTTTTGAGGCGCCTCAAGAGATGCCTATGGTGGCCTAGGAATGACTTTTGAGGCGCCTCAAGAGATGCCTATGGTGGCCTAGGAATGACTTTTGAGGCGCCTCAAGAGATGCCTATGGTGGCCTGGGAATGACTTTTGAGGCGCCTCAAGAGATGCCTATGGTGGCCTGGGAATGACTTTTGAGGCGCCTCAAGAGATGCCTAGGGTGGCCTGGGAATGACTTTTGAGGCGCCTCAAGAGATGCCTATGGTGGCCTGGGAATGACTTTTGAGGCGCCTCAAGAGATGCCTATGGTGGCCTGGGAATGACTTTTGAGGCGCCTCAAGAGATGCCTATGGTGGCCTGGGAATGACTTTTGAGGCGCCTCAAGAGATGCCTATGGTGGCCTGGGAATGACTTTTGAGGCGCCTCAAGAGATGCCTAGGGTGGCCTGGGAATGACTTTTGAGGCGCCTCAAGAGATGCCTGGGGTGGCCTGGGAATGACTTTTGAGGCGCCTCAAGAGATGCCTAGGGTGGCCTGGGAATGACTTTTGAGGCGCCTCAAAAGTCGGCTGGGACTTTTGAGCACCAATGCTCCTCTCCTCTTGACAACTCCCCTTTCCAGTCGGCCCCCCTATTCCCCCCATTTCTCACCGTCTTGGCAAGCAGGCCAGCTCGGCTGGTGCAGAGCACTGATGATCTTTTGACTGCTTCCCTCCCTCCCCTCCTCCAACCCCCCTCTATCCCACCCTCCAACCACCCCCCCCCCCCCCCCCCCCCCCCCCCCCCCTATTCCCCTTTTTGCTCACCATCTTGGCAAACAGGCCAGCTGGGCTTGTGCAGGGCAACAATGCTCTTCACACCGTTGCGCCACGTGGTAACCATGTAACCGCTCTGCTCGCATTTTTGAACAGCCATGCATCGCAGCTCACCATCTTGGCAAACAGGCCAGCTGGGCTTGTGCAGGGCAACAATGCTCTTCACACCGTTGCGCCACGTGTAGCCGCCCACTCTATCCTTGGAGTCTGTAAGGGTAGTGAGGGAGGGAGGGGACGGGAGAGAGAAGGGAAGTGGGATAAGAGCAAGGGTGCTCTCGGCTTGTGCAGAGCAGAAATGACTTTTGAGGCGCCTCAAAAGTCGTCTCCTGTCTCGCGGTTTTCATTTTGAGGCGCCTCAAAAGAAAAGTGGGATAAGAGCAAGAATCGTCGTCGCTCATGGCTTGGAAGAGCAAGGGTGTTCTCGGCTTGTGCAGAGCAGCGACACTCTTCACACCGTTGCGCCACGTGTAGTCGCCCACTCTATCCTTGGAGTCTGGAAAAGTAGTGTTGGGTCGAGAAACCGGAAGGGAGAGGGGATGGAGGAGTCAAGTGGGGGGAGGGGGAAGGAGGGAAGGTGCTCTCGGCTTGTGAGTGATTTTTGCGAATTCTAAAAAATCACTCTTGGCTTGTGCAGAGCAGCAATGCTCTTCACACCATTGCGCCACGTGTAGCCGCCCAGTTGGTTTTTGGAATATACAAAGGCAAGTGGGGGGAGGAAGGAAGTGGGGGGAGGAAGGAAGAGGAGGGGGGCTTAGGGAGGGAAGGTGCTCTCGGCTTGTGCAGAGCAGCAATGCAGAGCAGCAATGCAGAGCAGCAATGCAGAGCAGCAATGCAGAGCAGCAATGCAGAGCAGCAATGCAGAGCAGCAATGCAGAGCAGCAATGCAGAGCAGCAATGCAGAGCAGCAATGCAGAGCAGCAATGCAGAGCAGCAATGCAGAGCAGCAATGCAGAGCAGCAATGCAGAGCATTGTGCCATGTGTACCCGCTCACTTGGTTTTTGGAGTCTGGAAAGGTTTGGAGAGGGAGAAGAGGGGTATGGCGGAAGGAGGGAGGTTAGGTATTCTCGGCTTGTGCAGAGAACTATTTTACAACGGTGCGCCATGTGTACCCCCCCCCCCCCCTTGGCGCAGACCCCCTTGATCCTTGGACCCCCTTGATCCCCTTGGCACTTTGTAGAAGTAAAATCGCAATCACTGTACCAAAAAAAAAAAAAAAAAAAAAAAAAAAAAAGACAGAGAGAGAGGAAGTGAAAGCAGCAGGCTCACCAATAAAGAAGCCCGAGTCGGAGATGCATTTGGTTGCCGCCCAGGGGAAGGCGGCAGCGATGCGATCGCAGAGAGCCACAACTGCTTGGCCACCCGCTGAGCTGCCCGTCAGAAGGATCTGCGCTGCCGATTTGATTCCCCGCTTGGATTTCAGATCTGATTGCGTTTTGGGCGGGGGTTGAAGGGGAAAAGTTGGAAAGTGGAGCACCAGGGAGAGAGACAAAAAAGGGGGATGTGGGAGGGAGGAGGAAGGCGGAAACAAGGTGAGGAGATTTGATACTTCCTTTTCCCACTCTCATCCTGCCCCACACACTCCTGTTGTGACCGCTCTCATCCATTCATAACCGCTCTCTAATAACCAACCTCATCATGCGATGAGACAAATGAGGTTCCTTTCCCCACTCACTCACCCTCTATCACCGCTTGAGTGTGATGGGGCGAACGAACCAACATTCCCCACTCACTCACCCTCTATCACAGCTTGAACGATGTTCCACCCATCCAGGTAAATCGCCGTGCCATTGCTCCCAACTTCCAGCCGCCCTGCCGTGCCCGCGTAGCCGCCACCGTCGCAGTAGATGAGACGAACGAGGTTCCAGTTGTAAAAGGGCGGGTTGATGCTGCTGTTGCTGCTGAGAATGCCGGTGAATGGTGGGCGAATATTCTGACGAGGAAAACAGGGAAGGTGGGGAGAGGGGAGGGGGGGGAGAGTGGATGAGACGGACGAGGACTCAGTTGTGGAAGGGAGGGTTGATGGTGCTGTTGCTGCTGAGAATGCCGTTGAAGGGAGGCTGAATATTCTGACGAGGGAAACAGGGAAGGGGGGGGAGGGGGAGAGGGGGGGGGGGGGAAGAGCGGATGAGAATGCCGTTGAAGGGAGGGCGAATATTCTAAAGAGGGAAACGGGGAAGGGGGGGAGGGGGGGAGAGCGGATGAGACGAACAAGGTTTCGTTTGTAGTAGGGCGGGTTGATGGTGCTGTTGCTGCTGAGAATGCCGTTGAAGGGAGGGCGAATATTCTGACGAGGGAAACAGGGAAGGGGGGGAAGGGGGGGGGGAGTGGGAGAGCGGATGAGGCGGAACGGGGAGGGAAAGGGGGGAGGGGAGGGGGGGAGAGGGGGAGTTCAAGGAGGGGAGGACAGCAGCATACCGCGTTGGGTTCAGGGTCAGCAGGATCCAGCGTGCTGCTCCCAAGTGGCGCCTTGGGAGAGGGGCTTAAAGGGCTTTAAGGGCTTGGGGAGAGAAAGGCATACCGCCGCCCTGGGTTCAGGCTCAGGGCCGGCGGCAGGATCCAACGTGCTGCTCCCGGGTGGTGCCTTGGGTGAGAAGACGGGCTTTAAGGGGGGAAAAGCAGCATACCGCCCTGGGTTCAGGTTCAGGGCCGGCGGCAGGATACAACGTGCTAGTGCCGTAAGGCAACTTGCTTGAGATGAGGGGGGGCTTTAAGGGTAGACCGAAATAGAGCAGCATACCGCGCTGGGTTCAGGTTCAGGGTCGGCGGCAGGATTCAACGTGCTGCTCGTGCTGTAAGGCGAATTTCACATGTTTGGTTATCACAATTAATGAGGAAAGGGCGGCATACCGCATTGGGTTCAGGGTCGGTAGGATACAGTGTGCTGGCCCCGAGTGGTGCGTTGGGGGAGGGGCTTTAAGGGATTTAAGGGGGAGGGAGAGGCATACCGCGCTGGGTTCAGGGTCATGAGGATACAGCGTGCTGGCCGCGAGTCGCGGGGAAGAGAAGGGGGAGAGGGGAGGGAGGGGGGGAGAGTTCAAGGAGGGGAGGGAGAGCAGGGAGGGAGGCATGCCGCGTTGGGTTCAGGGTCGGTAGGATACAGCGTGCTGGTCCCGAAAAGCGTCTTGGGTGGGGTGAGGAAAGGGAGAGGGAGGGCTTTAATGGGGAGGGGAGCGCAGCAGCATACCGCGTTGGGTTCAGGGTCGGCAGGGTACAGCGTGCTGGTCCAAAGTCGCGCCTTGCGAGAGAGGCTTTAAGGGCTTGGGGAGAGAGCAGCATACCACATTGGGTTCAAAGCCGGCAGGATACAGCGTGCTGGTCCCAAGTCGTGGGGAAGAGGGGGGGAAGAGGGGAGGGAGGGAGGGAGAGTTCAAGGAGGGGAGGGAGAGCAGGGAGGGAGGCATACCGCGTTGGGTTCAGGGTCGGTAGGATACAGCGTGCTGGTCCCGAAAAGCGTCTTGCTCCTGGCCACGCACTGGGCGGCAGTGCCACACCACGCGCCGCCCGGCAAATAGATGTGCCACATGTTCTTGCCACCTCCCCTGCCCGCCCGGAAATAGTACCCTGGGGGGCTGGGGGGGGGTGGGGGGGGGGGAGCCGAGAGAGGGGGAGAGAGCAGGGAGGGAGAAGATGTGGCAGTGCCACGTGGCAGCCCCCCTTGCCCGCCCGGAAATAGTACCCTGGGGGGCTGGGCGGGGAACGGGGGGTGCGGAGGGGAGAGGGGAGTGGGGAATAGGGGAGTGGGGAGAGGGGAGTGGGGAGGAGGGGGAAGTGGGGAGAGGGGCGTTGGGAGGGGAGAGGAGGGGGAGTAGGTGGGGCTGCACTGTGGACGTTCGGGCAATGCACCTCCCTTCGTGCACCTCCCTTCGTGCACCTCCCTTCGTGCACCTCCCTTCGTGCACCTCCCTTCGTGCACCTCCCTTCGTGCACAAAAACAATGGCTGCAGAACGAGCCGCGGCTGAGAGTTCACCCAAACCACTCCCAGCCACGGCGAGGAGAGGGGCAGTGATAAGGTTGTCCCTCTTGGGCGAGGAGAGGGGCTGTTGAGAATTCTCAAAAGTGATAAGGTTGTTTTGGGACGTCCCAAAAACCCCACTCCCTTCCCCCCCCCCCCGTTCCCCCCCTTCCTCCCCCCGTATTTCGCGTCGCCTGCAGAACGAGTCGCGGCTGCTTCAATTCATCCCCGCGCTCCCCGAACCACCGCGCTCCCCGAACCACCGCGCTCCCCGAACCACCGTGCTCCCCAAACCACCGCGCTCCACAACCCCGCTCCCCACCCCGCCGCACCCCACCCCCCCGCTGCGCTTTCCCCGCGCTCCCGAACCCCCTCTCTCCGCACCCACGACAGCTACTACTCGCCCGCAGAACGAGCCGCAGCTGATCGATCCACCCCTGCCGCAGCTGCTCCTCATACCTCAGCTCCCCCAACCCCGCTCCCCACCGCTCTCTCTCCGCACCCCCATTCCTCCGCACCCCCATTCCTCCGCACCCCCATTCCTCCGCACCCCCATTCCTCCGCACCCCCATTCCTCCGCACCCCCATTCCTCCGCAACCTCATTCCTCCGAACCCCAATTCCCCCGCACCCCCGATAGTTACTTCTCGCGTTCAGAACGAACCGCGCCTGCTTTCCCCTTCGCCCTGCCCCGTTTTCCCAGCGATTTCGTGCCGAACGAACAATTCGCCGCGATACGTTTCGCTTCGCTACGCTTTGCTTCCTCCCTATAACACCTCGCTACCCACTGCGTCAAAACGAGGGTTATATTTGAGGCGCAGCGGATGCACTCATACCCTTACGTGTAAGCCTTACAGGCGTTACACTCCCCCTCCAGTCTCCCCCTTCATCCCCCCCACCTCCGCTCGCCCCTTGCGCTCCCCCTCCCTCCCCCTTCATTTCCCCCCAGCCTACCTCCCGTCGAGGCATTTCGCGTCGAAGGAGTTATTCGTTAGCAGGACGAGCCGCGGCGTGGCCGGCGGCAGCGGCGGCGGAGGCGGATTTCCCGCGAGTAGCGACAGGAGGTACTGCAGGAACGCCGCGACGCCGCTAAAATCGATTTTCCAGGAGGCTTTATTTCTGTGAGTACCTATCCGACCGTTGGACGACGGCGTAGGCGGCGACCGACTGTCACTTCTGTTAAATTTCCGGTTGTTCGCAGTGAAAGCATGCCCGTTAGAAGCAGTACCGTTATTCCCTGTATCGCGTGCTCGAAACTGGGTCATTGCACCATTTGTGATCTTTGGTCAGCAGAGCGCGTGCTGCCTATGATCGCTGTAGGCGCGCCGCTAAGCGCGATAATCATTTGCACGATTTTCAGTCTACGCCGCTACCACCGAATTAGCGTACTCCCCTTATTGCATGGCTTCTAGAAGCATCGTCATGCACTCGACGTGAGCCGTCTCCTGGTACTGTAGTTTACGTTGGATTCGAAGGTGACGAATCGGCGGGTCGTGCTCGTTCTTGTATGGTCAGAGCGCGTTCTGAGGACTCAGATCAAATCAGAGAGCCACTTAGGGGGAAAATAATCGAAACGCCAGTGGAAGCCACGGAGAGATGACCCTCGGAACGCTGGTCTGGAGGTCGGAACGAAGGCCCGCATGCGCCCTCAGAAGCCTTACGTTCCGAACCAAAGTAGCTTCGGAGGTTCGGTGGCTTCCACCGACATTTCTTGAAGTTCCTCCTCCGTGGGTTTTGGACACCTCCGCACAGGTCTCCTGCACCATGAATTTGTTTTCCGCGTCCGTTTTCCGACTAAAACCGGGTTACGTAGCTTTTGGCGAAAGACGTTCGGATGCGCCAAGTCTGAACGCGAGGCGAGGTAGTCTCGAAGTCGTGGAATTCTGGTTGGACCTGCACAGTCCGAACCAAGACATCAGTATGTACGCGATTCAGTACATGCACATCTACATGCACATCAATCGGCAACTTGAAGATAAAAGGTGAAGGGGTGGTAACCGGGCCAACGATCTGGCTGTGACGAGTGTTGATATGAGGAAAATGTGTTCCTTTCGTGTTTCGAGTACAACAGCGAACAATCGGGACAACCTAAAGCGAGACGTTGCGAGCAGAAGGTCCATTTGTATGCTGGCGATTTCCAGTTACTCGCGCAAGATATCGTGCATGTGCAATTGTCGTGTGCGAAGTGCTTCTCTTTGCACGCGTAAGTTGATTGGCCTCCATTCTTTGCGACAACCGTTTCGCGAGGGTTCACCACAAGAATTGTACAGATAGTTGGGGGGTGTCGAGAATTGTTGCGGGAAGTGTGCTCGCGACAAGCCCCAATTGGCGAGTGGGCGAGCTCGACGACGAGAGCCACCACCACAGAGGAAGTTGGCCCTTTCACCGCCATAGGCTTACTTCTGAGATGGTGTTGGCGACATTTGTGCAACCGCATACTGAGTAACTAATTCCTTTTCGCGTGACTGCGTTCATTGGCGCTTAGATGAGGGTCAACTGGTAACTGCGCTGGCGATTGTTTTCGCCTTCAACCACGCCGCACCGCAAGTGGATCACATCGCGTCGCAATGTCTCGCACCACAGGGTGAATTGCGAGCACCACCACACCGCAGGCAACTGAGGAATGAGTTGTGCGTGAGGAATGAGTTGTGCGCAAGGAATGACTTCGCGACATTCTTTCCCACCGCCCCGCAATCTCGCATCTACAAAAACGCAGTCCTCATCACAATCAAAACCAGAAGCATTCAGCTCACACCAATCAATACATCTGACAAAGCATTCAGTTGCTCTTTCCCACAGCAGGCCCCCGATTACTAAGACCTCTCAGTCTCATTCCATTCTATCCGACTTTGAACATGGCATTTTCCAGGGTTTCTCTCCTCGTCCTTCTCGTAGCCTTCGCTACCGTCCTTGGCGTCTCGGGCCAGACCGAGCCGTATCTCGTCACCAAGGCCCGTCTGACCCGCGCAGCGGCCGTCAGCGCCACCAACGACTTTAACAAAGCCAACGCGCTCGTCGCGCAGCGCGCTCAGGAGCTCAACGATGCGGACAAATCCCTCGCAGACGCCGCTGCGGCATACAACGACGCGTTGCCCCTCGTGAACCGCCTCAAGGCGACCCTCGCGCAGAAACTCGCAGCCAAGGACAAAACCGCCTCCGTGATTCCCGGCCTGCAGGACAAGCTCGATGCCGCAAAGGCAGGCCTTGCTACGACCAACGCCGCGTCGGGGACGGATCCTGCTGAACTTGCATCCGTCATTGCAAATGCGAAGCAACGTGCAGAATTGACGGCGCAGCAGGTTGACCGGCAGAAGGAAGCTCTTCAGAACGCTAACTCGGCCGTCGAGAATGCGACTCAGGCCACCGCTAACCCTGACATGACGGCTGCGGAGGCCAATGCTGCCCAGGCTGCGCTCGCCGATAAGACGGCGATGCAGACGCTCGCGAAGCAGATTTTGGACGACGTGGTCGCACAGGCGAAGAGCGCGCAGCAGGCGCTGGCGAAGGTCCAGGACGCGGCGAAAAACCCCGCGACTGCGCCGGTGGACCAATCGGCGGTTGACGCGGCGCAGGCGGCGCTGGACGCGGCGGTGAAGGCGGACAACGACGCGGCGGCGGCGGTGGCGCAGGCGACGAGCGACGTGAACGACGCACAGGCGTCTGTTCCGGCGAGGTCTTCGGCGGTGACTAATGCGAAGATCGCGCAGAGCAAGGCTGTGGCGGCGAAAGCGAGCGCGGACAATGCTGCTGCGGCGATGAAGAGCAGGATGGACGCTGCTGTGGCTGTTGCCGAATCTGCCGAGTCTGCTGCAAAGAATGCCGGTTACTCCTGGACGTGGTAACTCCCTTCCGCCAATTTTTGAGGTGTTAAAGCTTGCTGGAACGATCAAGACCAGGATCGACGCTGCTGTGGGTATTGCTGGCGTTGTTGAGGCTGCTGCGAAGACTGCTGGTTACACTTGTGACGTGTAACTCCCATTCGCGAATGTGGAGTGAACTACGAGAAGGTTAGATGATTGGAACGATAGATCCTGAATGCATTGCACATGAGGCCTCTGGCTTTTGGTTGCGTTGCATAATAAATCTTCCAATCTTGTGCTCTGTTGCTTTTGATTTCAGTGTTAATGGCACGTACGCTTTCTCCCTAACACCTCAGCTGAACCTCGTGGTATCAACACCCCAAAAGGGTAGATGATGTCTTAGATTGAGACAATCACGAACGAATCTATTTTACAACTGTTGCTGGTATGCTCACAAATGCAATGCTGCAACAAAGCCTTGTTGTAAGACGCACAGACCCAATCATCCAACCACCCAAGCCTCAGAGCTTCCTAAAACCACCAAGAAAGTGGCTTGCTGCCAAATAACAAGGTAGGAGACCTTCAGGCAGCAGTGCCTCCAAGCTTTAACTAAAAGCCAAAAAAAACATGGTTGCATTCGTCGCACTCCAAGCACACACTTCAATGACTAGGGGTAAGTCCATGGATTCAGCACGCATCCACTTGAACCAGTGTCTACTACTAGTTGAAGGATTGGAGGTTGGCCCTTCCACTGTAATAGGCTTACGCTGCTGCAGCCTTACCGCTGCTGCTGGCGACAGCTGTGTGGCTGTATACTAAGCAACTATTTACTTTTTAGCCTAAGGGCGTGTGTCCTTAGGCGCAGATTGTGAAGTTCATGTTTTCTGTTCGACTCTTAGCAAATGAACATTGGTCGACCTATAGTCTCTCAACATTTGATTGTTGATTTGCGTGTTCATCTTTTGCGTCAAGCACATGGCACCAAAAAAGCTCGACTATCGAAGTTTGAGCTTTTCAGGCAGGGCTCGAGTCGCACTAACCCTTCGTAGATTACCCAGTTCGGTTACGATGGCTTCAATAGTGAGTACGATGTTACGATTACCGTCGCAGACTTCACAGATTCATTGTGTGTGTACAGAGAACACACGATTGGGAAAGCTTATATGTGAAAACTCAATTGTGAGTTTGACCTCTTGGTTTTCCAAACACTGACCTCTACTTCACAAACTTCTCTAACTGCATCTAAAACCGAAATATAAAATAGTGAAGGCAGGTCCAACTTGAAAACGGTTCCGAGGAGGCCAAGGTAAACACTGTTGCAAACATTCTCGTGTCTTCAGATCGAGGTTACGTGATTGGTTCCCGCCAAAGTAAAATTTCTTGCTCACATCAGGCGACGTCGCATCTCTGCGGGCTGCATCTGCACGACGATTGATTGTCGTCGGTTTTCATCTCGTCACCCAACCTCCAAGTTCAAGTTGGACCTGGGTTACACAAGCTTATTTCTGCTTTCGCGCTCACGTAGCTTGGCATAAACTAGCCAGCTGCCTACCGAACTCAGTCATTTATTCGCCAGTGTGTACACTGTCGCATAGTAGCTGGGTGTCACGCTTCTCGTTCGCCCCTATTAACCTTCCCCTCGCTCTCTAGTTCTCAACCCTCCCATCGCCCACCTCCCTGCCCTCACGATCGCCTCATGCTACTGCTGGAAAAAAAGGGTGATTAATACATTCCCGTCGACCTCCCATCGCCCTCCCGTCACCCTACCGCCCTCCCCTCCCCTCCCGTCGCCCTCCCGTCGCCCTACTGTCGCCCTCCCGTCGCCCTACTGTCGCCCTCCCGTCGCCCTCCTGTCGCCCTCTCGTCGCTGTCAAATGATATATATAGGTGATACATATTGGTAGGCTGTAGTGGGGTAGATGTTATAGGGGATAACCCCTTAGGGTTTTCCTACTTGTAAAATTTCTCTCGATAGTCAACTCACCTTGCCTAGCTATCTCAACATGGCATCTAGAGCAATGGTCCTAAGGACCTAAGATTGGGGCCCACCTACTCATGAGTTACTTTCCCTACAGCTATACCTACCTTACCTGCTGCCCGCGCGCGCCTCGGCTGCATGCGCGCGTGCATTTTCTTTTTTTTTTTTTTTTAGCGCGCCCCGCTGCCTTAGCCGCCCGCGTGCTCGCTGCTGTCGCGCGCAGCTCGTCACCGCGCGCAGCCCGCCGCCACGTGCGACCCGCCGCCGCGTGCAGCCAGTAGCCACGCGCAGCCCGCAGCCACGCGCAGCCCGTCGCCGCGCGCAGCCCGCAGCCGCACGCAGCCCGTCGCCGCGCGCAGCCCGCAGCCGCACGCAGCCCGTCGCCGCGCACAGCCAGCTGCCACGCACAGCCCGCAGCCGCGCGCAGCCCGCTGCCGCGCGCAGCCCGCAGCAGCGCGTGCCCTGCCCTGCCTGTGCGCCACTGCCTCGACCTGAGCGCTTAGCCGCCCGTGAGTCGTGCGCTTACCTGCCTTACGCGCGGCCTGTCACAAAACTGCGTGCTTCCTTACCTGCTACAGTTGCCTGCTGCCTGAGCCTGCTGCCTGAACCTGCAGTCTTTGCCTGCTGCCTGAGCCTGCTGCCTGAGCCTGCTGCCTGAGCCTGCTGCCTGAGCCTGCTGCCTGAGCCTGCTGCCTGAGCCTGCTACCTGAGCCTGCTGCCTGAGCCTGCTGCCTGAGCCTGCTACTTTTGCCTGCGCTACAACCATGGCGACCCTTACTGTTCTCGCCTTTGAGCCTGACGGCCGCCCCATCGAGTTTGACACCTGGCTTAGTGACCTGCGCCTTTACCTTATGACTGACGTCGCAGACGGAGTGTCCCTGCTAGCCTATGTGACCGGCACTGTCCCTACTCCTGCTGAGACTGCTCCTGCCCCTGAACGAGCACAGTGGGAGCTCCGCGATGCTGTCGCGCGCCTTGTTATTCGCAATCACCTACCGATCTCTGAGCGCGCGCATTTCAACCAGCTTAAGACTGCTAAGACGCTGTATGATGCTGTCGTTGCCCGCTATTCCGCCCCGACCACAGCCACCGTTGGTAGTCTCATCCTGCCTTACCTGTTCCCAGACTTAGCCTCGTTTCACACTGCTGCCGACCTTATCACTCACCTCCGCACTAGTGACGCCCGCTTTCGAGCCGCTCTTACCAAAGAGTTCCTCGCCACGAACACCCCCCCGCTGTACTTCACCCTCTACATCCTCGTCACCCGCCTCCCTGACACTCTTCGCTCTGTCAGGGATTACTTCCTTGCCAAGGATCCTCCAACTATCACTCTGGACGACTTCGAGCAGCAGCTGGTCGCAGCAGAGAAGAACATCCTCGCTGTCGGTGCTGCTCGTGGCACTCCCCGCACTCCCCTCTTTGAGGGGTGCTCCCCCTCCCCTCTTGACCCCTCCTACGCCTCTGCTGCTACTGCTGTTGACTTCCTCGGTGCGGAGAAGGTCGCAGCGGCTTCCGCTCCTGGTGGGAAGCGTGGTGGTGGCAGGGGCGGCAAGGGTGGCAGGGGTGGCGGAGGTGGCGGTGGAGGGAGCGGTGGTGGAGGCGGCGGGGGTGGTGGAGGTGGTGGGGGTGGCCGTGGGGGTGGAGGCGGTGGGTGGGGTGGCGGCAGGACCGGGAGTGGTGGAGGCGGCGGCGGCGGTGGTGGGGGAGGAGGCAGCGGCAGTGGCGGTGGAGGTGGGAGTGGGGGTGGATCTGGCCAGAAGGGTGGCCAGCAGCAGCAGCAGCAGCAACAGCCACAGCAGCAGCAGCAGCTTCCTCCCCTCACCTCCCAGCAGCTCAATGACTGGTATGCTGGGCGTGGGGCGTCTCGGGGTTCTGACCGCTGCCCCTATGTCATTCGTACTGGCCCCCGCAAGGGTCGCCCCTGCAACGGTTTTCACACTGAGTATCGTTGTTTTGCTAGGCTTAGTGACGCCTGGCGTACTAAGTATCCTGATGCTACTGAGTTCCCCAACTGGGCAGAGCTGCTTAGGCGTGATGTGCCTATCTTTGATCTGGACTATGATGTTATTCTTGCTGCCATGTATGCATTGACTATTAGTGCTGAGGGTGACTGCTACTTGTGTGTGCCGCCTGACCCCGGTATAAGGACTGCAGCCCTAGGTGCTAGTGAGTCTGCTCCCCTTGGTACTGAGTCGACTCAGGCCTTGCACACGTTTACACTTGACTCTGGTGCTTCCCGCTGTTTCTTTCGTGATAGCACCACCGTCACTCCGCTCCCTGCACCTGTCCCTGTCTCCCTGGCTGACCCCTCTGGGGGCCCAGTGCTTGCACGCGGCACGACTGTGCTCCCGTGCCCGGCGGTCCCGTCTGGTGAGCTGTCAGGTCTCCTCGTTCCCTCGTTCTCTACGAACCTGGTGAGCAACGCCGTCCTCCAGGATCACTGGGTTGACACCTGGACTCCTGGAGGGCAGCGTGTGGCGATCTGTACGTGCTCCAAGACTGGCCGCCACCTGGCCACGTTCACTCGTGAGCCGGGGTCCAGTCTGTACACCCTCACCACTGTTTCACGCTCCGCTCCTTTGTCTCCACAGCTGTACGCGTCTGCTCAGGTAGCTACCCAGTGTGAGTGCCGCCGCCTGTCGCACGACACGCTCCTGTGGCACCACCGCCTTGGTCACCCCTCCCTGCCTCGCCTTCGTAGCATGCACTCTCGCTCTCTGGTCTCTGGGCTTCCCAGGTCTCTGCCTGCCCTCCCTCCCTCGCCTGCGCCGCCCTGCATTCCCTGCGTCGAGGGGCGGCAGCGCGCCGCTCCTCACTCCTCCTCGTTTCCTCCCACAGAGGCTCCCCTGCAGACGCTTCACCTGGACGTGTGGGGCCCAGCCCGCGTCCAGGGACAGGGCCGTGAGCGGTACTTTCTGCTGGTTGTCGACGACTTCACGCGTTACACCACGGTCTTCCCCTTGCGCAGCAAGGGAGACGTCCCTGCTGTTTTGATCCCCTGGATCCGCGCTGTGCGTCTCCAGCTCCGCGAGCGGTTCGAGCGGGACTTTCCTGTCCTGCGTCTGCACTCTGACAGAGGTGGTGAGTTCTCCTCTGACCTCTTGGCAGCCTTCTGTGCGGAGCACGGCATCACCCAGTCGTTCACGCTTCCGGCCTCTCCGCAGCAGAATGGGGTTGCTGAGCGCCGCATTGGCTTAGTCATGGAGGTCGCTCGTACCTCCATGATCCATGCGGCGGCTCCCCATTTTCTGTGGCCGTTCGCGGTCCGGTACGCCGCGCATCAGCTCAACCTCTGGCCCCGTGTCTCCTTGCCGGAGACCTCGCCCACACTGCTGTGGACGGGGGAGGTTGGCGATGCGTCGCGTTTCCGGGTCTGGGGTGCTCGTGCCTTTGTCCGCGATCTCACCGCGGACAAGCTCTCTGCTCGTGCCATTCCCTGTGTCTTCCTTGGTTTTCCTCCTGACGCGCCTGGCTGGCAGTTTTACGACCCCACCTCGCGCCGTGTCTTTGCGTCTCAGGACGTCACCTTTGACGAGTCTGTTCCCTTCTACCGTCTCTTTCCCTACCGCACTGTCTCTCGCCCCCCCCCGCCGCTCTTTCTCGCTCCAGGTCCTCCCCAGGTAGACCCCCTCCCCGCGCCAGGTCCTGCTCCTTCAGGTGTTTCTCAGGTAGACCCTCCGGTACCTGCGCCTGTTGAGGTCACTGGTGACTCAGGTCCTGCTGGAGGTGGTCCTGCTCGGGGTGCTGTCTCTGGGGGTGCTGAGCCTGGGGGTGCGGAGTCTGGGGATGCCGTGCCTGTGCGTGAGGAGCCTGGCGGTGCTGAGCTTGGGGGTGTCGAGTCTGAGGGTGCTGTGCCTGCGCGTGAGGAGCCTGGAGGTGCTGAGCTTGCGGGTGCCGAGTCTGCGAGTACTGAGCCTACGCGTGAGGAGCCTGGGGGTGCTGGCGCTGGAGGTTCTGGAGCAGCTGGGGGTGCTGGCGCTGAGGGTTCTGAGTCTGCTGTTGCGCGGTCTCCTTGGAGTAGCCGCCTTCGTCCACGTGTGCCTCTCACCCCACAGCAGCTCCAGGACTGGTACGGTCACCGTCAGCGTCGCGCTGCTGGAGCTAGGAGTGGTGCTGGACCTTTGTCTACTGGAGGTGCTGGAGTCGCTGGTTCTGGAGGTACTCGTACTGGAGACACTGAGGCTGGAGACCCTGGGACTGGAGGTGCTGGCTCTGGGGGTGCTGCTGCTGGTGACACTGAGGCTGGAGACCCTGGGACTGGGGGTGCTGGTTCTGGGGGTGCTACTGCTGGAGACACAGGGGCTGGAGACCCTGGGACTGGAGGTGACGACTCTGGGACTGGAGCTTCTGGAGCTGCTGGAGGTTCTGGAGCTGCTGGAGGCACTGGAGCTGCTGGGGGTACTGGAGCTGCTGGAGCTGCCGGTACTGATGCAGCTGCGCCGACACGACTGTTCTTCGCTCCGCCGTCTCCGTCGTCTCTGCCGCCGTCTGACTCTGTTCTTCGTCAGGTTCTTACTCTCCCGTCGTCTACTGGTCTTCCGTTACAGCCTGGCTCACCGCTGCCTGCTCCTTCTCCTTACACTGAGCAGACTGGTAGTCCTGCTGAGCGTCGTGAGCCTGTGTCGCGTCCTGTCTCGCCTGCTCGTCCCGGTCGTCGTGTTCCTCGTTCGCGTCAGCAGGCTGTCCCCAGCACACACCTCGTAGTTCGTCGTCCTTCCTCTGCTCTGCAGCCTGTTCCTCTTCCGTCTCCTCCTGCGTCCTCTCTACCTGACGTTCCAGACCCTGAGTCTGACCGGTTTCGTGCTGAGCACCCTACTGTCACGCGTCTGCTAGCCACTGTTGTCACTGACCCGTCGTTTGAGTCTACTGCTGCGTCTGCTCTTGTCGCTGAGCTTGTTGACTTTGCTGCTGCCTGTCGTCTAGACTACGCCGCCAGTCTTGTTGCTGCGTCTGCGTCTGTCTGTCCTCCGTCCGTCGGGGGTGAGTGTGCTCTTAGCACGGACGTCCTTGAGGACAGGCAGGAGGAGTTCCAGTGTCTTGCTGCTGCTTTACCTCATCTTGTGTCCTCGCTACTTGCCCCTGAGGGAGACCCGGATGCACCAGACATCCCGACTCCGCGCTCTTACGCAGAGGCGATAGAGAGTCCCTACTCCTCTCAGTGGCAGGCAGCCATGGACGCAGAGATGGCTTCCTGGAAGTCCACAGGCACCTATGTCGACGAGGTTCCCCCACCTGGGGCGAACATCGTCAGTGGCATGTGGATTTTCAGGGTGAAGCGGCCGCCGGGTTCTCCGCCTGTCTTCAAGGCGCGTTACGTGGCTCGAGGCTTCAGTCAGCGAGAGGGAGTTGACTTCTTCCAGACCTTCTCCCCCACCCCGAAGATGACCACTCTTCGGGTGCTGCTGCACGTTGCTGCTCACCGAGACTACGAGCTTCACTCTCTTGACTTCAGCACTGCTTTCTTACAGGGCAGCCTGCACGAGGAGATCTGGCTGCGCCGCCCCCCGGGCTTCACTGGGTCGTTCCCTCCTGGCACCCAGTGGAGCCTCCGACGGCCGGTCTACGGTCTCCGCCAGGCGCCACGTGAGTGGCACGACACACTGAGGACGACACTTGCGGCTCTTGGGTTTGCGCCTTCTACTGCTGACCCGTCGCTGTTTCTGCGCACAGACACTTCACTGCCGCCGTTCTACATCCTCGTGTACGTCGACGACTTGGTTTTTGCCACTGCTGACACTGAGGCTCTCGCCCACGTGAAGTCGGAGCTACAGAAGAGACACACGTGCACTGACTTGGGTGAGCTGCGCAGCTACCTTGGCTTGCAGATCACCCGGGACAGAGCACGCCGCACCATCACCTTGACTCAGTCACACATGGTGCAGCAGGTCCTTCAGCGCTTCGGCTTCACCTGGTCTTCAGCACAGGCCACTCCTCTGGCTACAGGTCACACGCTCTCAGCTCCACCTTCGGACGAGTCCGTAGAGCCGAGTGGTCCTTACCCAGAGCTAGTCGGCTGCCTCATGTACCTGATGACTTGCACTCGACCTGACCTCGCGTACCCTCTTGGTCTCCTCGCTCGCTACGTGGCTCCTGGTCGACACCGACCTGAGCACATGGCTGCTGCTAAGAGGGTACTGCGCTACTTGTGCAGCACATCAGGCATGGGGCTAGTGCTTGGAGGGACGAGCCCAGTTGTCCTCACTGGGCACTCAGACGCTTCTTGGGTTGACGACCTGGCTACTCAGCGGTCGTCACAAGGTTACACCTTCAGCCTTGGCTCTGGTTCAGTTTCGTGGCGTTCTACACGCTCGTCTTCAGTTCTTGGTTCAGTTGTGAGGCTGAGATCTACGCCACCGCCATGGCTGCACAGGAGTTACGCTGGCTCACCTACCTGCTGACTGACTTGGGAGAGCAGCCTCGTTCTCCTCCAGTGCTGTACGTTGACAACAAGGCCGCCATTGCCTTGTGTGAGGAGCACAGACTGGAACACAGAACGAAGCACATTGCTCTGCGTTACTTCCTGGCTCGAGAGTTGCAGCAGCGAGGCCAGCTTTGTCTTCGTTACGTGGCCACTCGGGCCAACACTGCTGATATATTCACCAAGGCACTTCCGTCTGGTGATCATCAGCGCTTTTGTACTCTGTTAGGCCTTGTGCCTATGCTTCCACACTTGCTGTAGTCTTTGCTTGTACTGTGATCTATATACCTATATACCTGCATGCTGGCTCTTGCTAGGTAGCTCGACACTGTACTGTCATTGCTGCATATATATCTCTGCATGTGAACTGGCCTTGTGGCCATTTGCTTGTGCTCAGAATGTGTGGTGACGTTGTGATCCACCCTGAGCTTGTTTTGTTTCTCTTGACTGGTCTTGTGACCCATTGCTCTCCCCCACTTTGCCTATGGGGGTGTGTCAAATGATATATATAGGTGATACATATTGGTAGGCTGTAGTGGGGTAGATGTTATAGGGGATAACCCCTTAGGGTTTTCCTACTTGTAAAATTTCTCTCGATAGTCAACTCACCTTGCCTAGCTATCTCAACAGTCGCCCCCCCGTCGCGCTTCCGGTCCTTCCCGTCACCCTCCCGTCGCGCTTTCCGCGCCTTCCCGTCGCCCTCCCGTCGCGCTTTCGGCGCCTTTACCTCGCCCTCTCGTCTCCATTTCGGCGCCTTCCCGTCGCCTTCCCGTCGCCCTTCCGTCGCCCTTCTGTCGCCCTCCCCTCGCCATCCTGTCGCGCTTCCGGTGCCTTCCTGACGCCCCGCCATCTCCCATCCCTTTCCATCAACCTCCCCTCGCCCTCGCCAGGGTTCCGATCGCATCCCGTTCGCCCTCACAAATTTCCCCTTCATTCCCTTCTGCATCGAGTTCCCTGCCCATAAGGAAATTGCCTGACATAATCTCACTTTCCTATTTGTCGCGATCTCTGCCTTTCTTCCATCCCCGTCGCATCACTATCTCCTCTCCCCTACCGATCTCCCTTCCTCATGATCCAACCTCTCATTCCTGGTTTCCTCCCCCACTCCCTCGCCTACGCCCTCGCTATCTCCACTTCCCGTCGCCCTTTCGTCGCCTTCGCAGTCTCCGCTTCCTTGCACTCTCGTCGCCTTTGATGTTTCCGCTTCCCGTCCGCCAGCGTTATCACCCCCCTTCCTTCCCAGAGCCCTCGCTGTCCCCGCTACCCTCATCCTTTCCTTTCCCGTCTCCCTCCCTACCCTCACGCCAACAACTCCGTCGACAGGGCACTACCGTATTCCTAACTTTGATCGCCCCTATTTCACTCCGTTCGTAACCATGTTCATCATCCTCTTGGGCGTCACGCTTTCTTGTTTTTCTCTCTATCCCTCCTTGTTGCCCCTCCGTCAGGCCCCAAGTCCAAGGCGGCACAATTTCATCAGCTTCTCACCATGTCTACGCTCTTCCACTTTCATCTCGTAGATGTTTCTGCTTGGAACTTTGCCTGTAGTGTTGATAGATGTGGTTTTGGTGAAGTTGCAGCGCCTGTGAGATCAACATTGCACGTTGCTCATCCTTGCGCCAAAATCGCACTTGTACATTTGGGCGAAACTAGCTGCCAATCAGATATGAGGAAGAACTGCTCTTGTTCCTGGTTCAGTTCGCAACTCGTTCGGAGGTGGGAAAAAAAATTCTCACCACACTTCCAACTTCCCAAAATATTACAAAGACTAGAGACTTCAAGTTGGGCCCAACTAGAAGGGGGGGGTCATTATTTTAGCTGCTGGCTCTAAGGACGTGATTTTTAGAACCGTTTTCAGCTCCGTAAAAATTAGATCCTGAGTAGGATAGGTTGTGCAATATCCGAAAGTGGTGACGCAACCTAACGAATTTCGCGAAAACGGTTACCTTTCTGTTGAACTTCTTCACCAAAAGGCACACGCGTTATTGGTCACCTCACCTCGCCTCGTTTCGGGATGGGACTTGGGAGGGTCAACTGGCAATTGTGTTGGCGATTGTGGTCGCCCTCCGCCACGTCGCGCCGCACCTGGAACACATCGCGTCGCTTCCAATGTCTCGCACCACAGGCGAATTGCGAGCACCACCACACCAGAGGCATGCGAGGGGAGAATTGAGAACGACATTCTTGCCCACTGCCCCACAATCTCTCAGCTACTAAAACGCACTCCCAACTACCATCTCATCCTCAGAAGCATTCATTCACAGTACAAGCACCCCTTCAGCTATACAACTCCGTAGCTCGTTGCCACTGCAGCCCCGATTTGCAGTCCCATTTCAAATGAACTCAATCATGGCCTTCTCCAAAGTTTCTCTCCTCGTGCTTCTCGTAACCGCCGCTAGCGTCCTCAGCGTCTCTGGGCAAAGTGAGCCGTACCTAGTCACCAAGGCCCGTCTGACCCGCGCAGCGGCCGTCAGCGCCACAAACGACTTTAACAAAGCCAACGCGCTCGTTGCGCAGCGCTCTCAGGAGCTTAACGATGCGGATAAAGCCCTCGCAGGCACCGCTGCGGCATACAACGACGCGTTACCCCTGGTGAACCGCCTCAAGGCGACCCTCGCGCAGAAACTCGCAGCCAAGGACAAAACCGCCTCCGTCATTCCCGGCCTACAAGACAACCTCGATGCCGCAAAGGCAGCGGCAAACGCGGCCGCAACGGGAACCGACCCTGCGGCGGATCTTCAATCCGCGAAGAAACGGGTTGAGCTGACAAACCAGCAGGTTTACCGTCAGAAGGAAGCTCTTGCCGGCTTGGATTTGTTCGTCGCACAGGCGACTAAGGACGCGGCCAATTCTAACCTCACGACCGCACAAGCCGATGCTGCTCGGGCTGCGCTCAACGATAAGATGGCGATGCAGACTCTCGCGAAGCAAATTCTGGACGACATGGTCGCACAGGCGAAGAGCGCGAAACAGGCGTTAGCGAAGCGCCAAGACTCGACGAATTCCGCGACTGCGCCGGCGGGCCAATCGACTGTTGCCGACGCGCAAGCGGCGCTGGACGCGGCGGTGAAGGCGGACAACGATGCGGCGGCGGCGGTGGCGCAGGCGACGAGCGACGTGAACGACGCCCTTGCGTCGGTTCCGGCGAAATCTGCCGCGGTTAATAGCGCGAAGATCGCGCAGAGCAAGGCTGTGGCGGCGAAGACGAGCGCGGACAATAATGTTGCGGCGATGAAGAGCAGGATGGACGCTGCTGTGGCTGTTGCTGAATCTGCTGAGTCTGCTGCGAAGACTGCTGGTTACAATTGGACGTGGTAACTCATTTCGCCGAGATTTGAGGCGCGTCAAAACTTGTTGGGATTATGAAGACCAGGATGGACGCTGCTGTGGTAATTGCTGAATCTGCTGAGGCTGCTGCGAATACTGCTGGTTACACTGGTGGGTTGCTGGATCTGGGGGTATTACTGAGTCTCTTGGTCGTGGTAACTCCCATCATTCGCCGCTGTGGAGTGAACTCCGAGAGATGCTTAGGAGATTGGAATGATAGGTCCTGGATGCACTGCAGATGAGTCCTCTGGCATGTAATTGCATTGCATTCTAATAAATCTTCCAATCCTGTGCTCCGCTGCTTCTGATTTCAGTGTTAATGGCTATTACAGCTTCCCCCAAACACCTCAACTAAACCCGTAGAGAAGAGAGAAAGAATACGCAGGGCAAGAATGAGAAGCCACTTCACTAACAAATAATCCTTGCATGTGATGGGAGGTTGGAGAAGCTCTAGGTTTGGAACTTGGACGGTCGGTTTCCGCGAGAAATTGTCTGCCCCGAATCCCCGTGAGATTTGGCCCTTGTTTGGGGCGTTTATCGCGCCGCGCCGCGCCGCAAAACATTCCAAAGCACCGTTGAGCGCGGTTCGAATAGCCCAAACCATTCCAGCCCAGGTTCGATAAGGGACCATATTCGGACTCACTTTCGGACTTCGTTTTGGCTTTGAGACTTTTCTATAGTGCTTATGTTTGACAGCATAACTCTAGTATTTTCCCTTTATGAAGTCTGTCCTATGCACAATGCGGACTGATATTGTACTAAATTCTCCGATTTTAATCTCTCACAATTCTATGTATATTCATGGTGCTAGAGTGTTTGCGATTCCTTGTGTGGCTACAGTTGAGTCATTTGTTGGGCGTAACGCACAGAAACCTCACTCCTACATCAACATCAAGTTCCAAGGAAGGTATCGAGTTGGGTTTTAAGCTGGACATTCTCTGGAAAATGGCGGGAATGGTTTTTTTTCAGAACAGGCTCAGAAGTTCTCTTCTTGCATCGCGGTGCCGCATCGCGATTTGCTTATCTAAATTTCGCCAGAAACAATTTCCGATTTCGTTCGCCCGCATAGTCCGAGTCGCGGATAAAAATTCGCCTCGTAATCCTAGGCGCAATATTACGTTCCCGAATCTTCAGGCCGGCCCAACGCGGTGAAAGAACAAAGCCGCTTCCCAGCGCGTACCACCGTTATCAACCGGATATGGAACCCCACGCCATGGCTCGATAGTGTGTGTATAACAGCCAACACAGATTCTGCGCTTCGCCGCAACTTTCGGGGACTATCAGGCAAACTGGAGCTCTGCCGTATTTCTCCACAACACGCATCATACAAAACCCAGACAGTCAGAGCTCGTCGGCATGGTTCTCACTGCGACGGTAGTGGCTTTATGCCTAATTAACTTGAGTAGCTTAGTAGTAGTAGCTAGTATACTGCCAAAGTTTAACTTCGAGGTGAAGCCAAGCCATAATGGGTGCATTCACCGAGCTTCAAGCAGGCAATTCACCGACTAACGGTACTGCTTTTACCGAGTACAACCGTGAAATCCGCACTCACGCTGGGCTGCCACTTACACCGCGCCAAGTGGAAAAACTGGTTCTACTGCTAGCAGTAAAGCCGGCCGCAAGATTAGTTTTAGCGGCGTCGCGTTGTTCCTACAGTACCTGATGTCGCTAATCGCGGGTAAACCGCCTCCGCCGCCGGCCAAGCCGCCGCCGCCGGCCACGCCGCGGCTCGTTCTGCTGGCGAATAACACTTTCGACGCGAAATGCCTCGACGGGAGGTAATGTATGGCGCGGAAATAAAGGTCGCGGGAAACAGGGGGAGGGGAGGGGGGTCCATTATTCTCGAGGGAAAGAAGGGGGAGAAGGCGAAGAGAAACGAAATTCGTCCTGGTGGCGAATAACTTGTTTGATGCGACGAGAGCTAATGCGGGAAGAGGGAAACGCGAAGGGGGAAAAGGGGTGGGGGGAAAAGGGGTTGAATGGCGACGCGAGGTTACGCCCAAGTCGACTCCGAGTCAGGACAAAGGATGCTCATTGTGCAAAGGAAGTCTTGTATTCGAACCGCAGCAACTTGAAGCGACCGTTCAGAGAGAGCGAATCCGCGATGCGAAGACAAAGTCAGCCGTACAAGCCACGCCCCCCAGGAGGCTTCCAGGCAGTTTCGAGGGGGCGGCAAGAGCATGTGGTTCAAGGCACTATCTCCCCCACCCCCTCCCCCTTTTTCATTCCCCCACCCCCTCGCCCTTTTTCATTCCCCCACCCCCTCTCCCTTTTTCATTCCCCCACCCCCTTCTGCCCATCTCCCCCTCTCTTCTTATCACTCCAGTCCCCCAGGGTACTGGCCCTGTTCGATAGGCTAACGCTTTGCAAGAGGCGAAGGCTAGGATAAGACTAAGAGGAGGGTTCGGCACGTTTTCCTCTAGCTAATCCCGATCGGAAGCCTCGCCCCTAGAAATCGGAAGGAGCGGGGCCCTGAGGGCGATATTTCTCGCCCCCTTCTAGCTGGGTCATCTTGGTCTGTATAGAATGTTGAAGGAAATTGGCCCCGCCCTCGCATGGGCAAATTGACTTGTGGTCGGGTGTGTGGGAGGTGCAGCCGACCTTCCGCAGAGGTCGACGAAGGTGGTCGTCGACCTGCGCGGAACCACTGTGACTTCGTCGACAAAGGAGTTCGACGAAGGAGTTCAACGAGGATGGTCGACGAAGCAGTTCGTCGACCAGAGTGGCGCAGCTGGTGCAGAAGTTCGCGGGTGTCCGTCTGCGCAGGGTCGCGTTTGACCCTGCGCAACATTGAGACTGCACAGGCGAATTTTGGCCAGAAATTCGAATGTGCCCTAATTTCGACCAATCAGGGGCTGACATTTTGAAATGATGACCGAGGTGCTCGACGAAGATGGCCGACGAAGGTCGTCGAGCCCCGACGACGAAGGTCGTCAACCGGTGATGACGAAGGTCATCATCCTGCAGAGATGTCATGTACCTTACCTAGTTGACCAAGTTACCTGCTCGACGAGGTGCGCGAAGGTGTGCGAACGTCGTCGAGGCTGCTGTGGCGAAGTCGACCGACGTGGCAGCACGTGGTCGACGTGGCTCATCATGTGCAACCGTCAGCATGTGGCTGACAACCTGCGCAATGTACTTGACAGTGCACGTTGTGCATAACTGTCTACAAGCACCTGCGAAGTAGGTGCTTGCACATGCGCTTACAATCACCTGCGGATGCAATGTTGGCAAGCCGCGCGGATGCTGCGTTGGCAAGCCGCGCGGGAGCAGCGTTGGCAGACCGCCATCTTCAGCGTTGCCAAGTCGCGTACGAGCTGCGTTGGCGGATCGCGGACTTGCTTCGTTGGCAGGTCGACGACTTTGTCGTGCTGGCAGTCGACCTGCCTGAGTGCTAGCAAACCTTGCATGTGATGTAGTCAGTCTTTGCCATTGCATGTTCATTCTGAACTCTGTTATTCTCAACTTTCCTTAGTGAAACTCTTGCTGTTTTGCCCTGTGAAAACACAAGTCCTAGAGAACACAGACAGAGCTACGACCACTCCTACAACTCGTGCCTACCTAGTAGTCTAGCTCCCACCGTTGTAGAGTTTTTCTCCTCATGGTGCGGTGAGCGTGGACGGCCCCGCAAGGATACCTTCAGATAGGAGCCAACTTTTGCACCTACTAAGTCGTTCGTAGGCCGGCAGTCTTCCGAGTCACCATGGTCGACCCCATAGCTGAAATGGGTGTAGCGGACACCTTGGAGACACGGTTAGCCAATGCGAGGAGACGCCACGAGGCTGGCGAGTACGGGACGATCCCCTTGGAGATCGTCGAGTTGGGCATCCGGGCGCAGTGGGCGACGGAGCACCCTTCCCGTCCTGCATCTCCTCGACCGGCACGCAACGAAGGAGGCGTCGACGAGGAGGTCGACGACGGTGCACGAGTCAATGGCAATGAGGGCACAAGGCAGATAGGAGTGCTTAGGTCTGCCGACAGTGGTGTTGGCGGGAGTCAAGCGCGAGTGCAGCGGTCGACGGCGGCTGCAGGCAACTCGCGTGTCGACGTTGATGGTCGACGACGCTCTCCTCAACGAAGCAGTGGAAGTCCCTCGGCGACAACGCATGTGACGGCTGGCGGGATCGCGCCGACGTATGGCTACTTCAAGTTTTCGCCGGACAAGATCACCGTCACACCGTTGCAAGGTCGACGTGACCTCATCACCTGGAGGGAGTCGATTGAACCTCAGCTGGAGGTCGCCGGGCTGAAGGGCTTTGCCGACGGTACTGTGCCAATTCCGCACGAGGACGATGTCGAGCTGCGCGGGGAGTTTCGTGCTGCTCACTTGCTCACCTTCATGGTCATCTCGAGGTGCTGCTCGCCGGTGGTGCAGCTAGCGCTCAGGAGCTGTCGAGAGCGTCTGGATGCTGGTCACCAAGCATGGCACTTCATCCTGTCGACGTACCAGGCGAAGGACGACCTGTACATCGGACAGCTGGAGGAGAAGATGACACATCTTCGGATGGGTGAGCAGGAGTCGGCGACGGACTACTGCAACCGTGCTCGACGGATACTGGCCGAAATGCGGATGGCAGGCGCCGAATACTCTACGGCGTCCTACATCACCCACGTCGTCAAGGGCCTGCCGCGTAGCTACAACCTCATGAAGAGGATGATGATGGTGCCTGGCACGCGGGAGTCACTCGACGAGGACTCAATCACCAGCTACATCCTTCAAGATGAGGCTATGCAGGAGGCAGAGCAGCCCACGGAGCTCCTTCCGCAGGCGAGTTACGCTGCACCGACGAAGCAGAATCGTCCGCAGGGGCAGCGAGGAAAGTCTGGCGGAGGTGGTAGCGGAGGTGGGAGGTCGGCGAAGGACGCCGACCAGGCGAAATCAACTCGTGACAGTGGTCGCGGCAAGGGTGGTCGACGGCGTGAGTGCTGGGTCTGCGGAAGCGCCGACCACCTCTCCTATGACTGCCCCGACCGAGAAGACACTGACGACGATGACCACAAGGGAGGCCGCGGAAGGTCGGCCAACGGTGTTCAAAGTCGGGACGAGAAGCCGCGCAAGGAGAAGCAGACGTCGAAGAAGACATCGTCGACGAAGGAGGTTGACTCCTCCAGCGGCAAGGGGCAAGGTGACGGAGAGGCTTCATGCTCAATGGTCAGCATGGTGGAGCAGACTGTTTCGCTGGCGCCAGAGGCCGGCGAAGACTTCAAAGCGGTCGCAGCAGCTGTGCAAGCGAACCCAATGGTGGTCCTGCTCGACAGTGGTTGCTCACACCACCTCATGGGGACGAAGGAGGCCTTCGTCGATATGTGGCCGAGCGGCAATGTGAAACATGTGCGTGGCTTCAACGGGGCTCTGCAGACCGTCGAGGGCCGAGGCACCGTCGCTCTGCAAGGGGAGGCCGGGAAGCAGGTCCTCATCCCCGACGTGCTCTACGTCCCGGGCGTGCAGGCGAACCTGCTGTCAGCCGGTCAGCTGAAGGAGAATGGTGTGCTGCTGCAGGACGACGGCGACGAGACGATGCTCGTCAACGCGACCGGGGAGGTGCTCGGTCGAGCACGCTATACTGGCCGCGTCCTCTACACCAACCTTCAACCCTGCTCAACAAAGCTGTCGTCGATTTCGACTGAGGTGGTGGCTCTGCGAACGATTGCTTCGGCAACGAAGTCAACGCCGCCAAGGTGGCACGCAAGGCTTGCGCACGTTGGCATTGACACCATCAAGAGCTCGGCGAAGCACAATGTCGCGACTGGCCTGGACATCACGCCTTCCACGGGGACCGATTTGCCGTGCGTCTCCTGCGTAGGTGGCAAACTTGCACGACACACCTTCCCCGACAAAGGTTCGGACGCGGAGGAGGCCCTGGCCGTCGTGCACATCGACCTGTGCGGACCGTTCCGGGTAGCCGCCAAGGATGGCAGCCACTACTTCCTTCTGCTGAAGGATCGAAAGACTCGCTACGTGTGGGTGAGGCCGGTCGCTAAGAAGAGCGACGTGCTGCACGTGTTCGAGCAGTGGCTGCTGGTCGTGGAGAGGCAAACCAAGAAGTCGGTGATGATGCTCCGCTCCGACCGCGGAGGCGAGTTCCTGGGGAAGGACTTCACCAAGTTCGTCAACAGCAAGGGAATCGTCCACGACCTGGCCTGTCCGTACACTTCGCAGCAGAATGGCATGGCGGAGAGGGAGATGCGTACGGTCGTCGAGGCTGTGCGCACGATGCAGTTGCACATGGGTGTGCAGCACCACTGGTGGCATCTCGCCCTGCGGCAGGCCGTCTGGGTGCGCAACTGCTTGGAGCGGTCGACGCTGCCTCCGGGGACGACGCCGCACCAGCTGCTGACAGGCAAGAAGCCTGATCTCACCCTGGCAAGGATGCGGGGCTGCATGGTGCAGTTCATGGTCCCTGAGCAGCAGCGTGGTGGGAAGCTGGCGTCGAAGGCTCGTTGGGGGCTACACCTGGGTGTGTCACCGGAGAGCAAGGGATGGGAAGTGCTCGACCTGACTGACAACAAGCTTGTCACAACGGTCGAGGCTATCTTCTACGAGACGATGTCTCTGGAGGTGTGGAAGGTGACGCATGGGCCAGTGTCTGCACGGGCGCAGACCCACTCTCCGACTGACTCCTCAACTGCGACGTTCCGACGAGACTGCTGACGAGGATGTCGAGGAGGTCCATCCTACTCCTCCTCCTCCTGTTCCTACTGCACCACCTGTTGTCGCCGACTTGCCTGAGCAGACACCTTCGTCAGCCACTGGCGACGAGGGGAGCCCTCGGACGTTGCCTGTGGCACCGTCCAGGGGCATCGCCAGCGGCAGACATGATGTCAAGCTCGTCGACGAGGGTGCGAAGCCTTCGACGATAGGGGAGCTGCGGGTGGAAAGGATGCAGCTGACAGGGGAGCCGTCGACGAAGGAGGCAAAGGAGCAAAGGAGCCGCCGACAGGGGAGCAGCTCGACGATGGTTCATCGAGTGACGTTGTGGAGGTCATTGGTGAACCTGACAACGATGAAGGGGAGCTGTCTGCAGGGGAGCAGTCCACTGACAGCGATGTGGTGGAAGTCGAAGCTGACAAACCTCCGCTGCGACGTTCCACACGTGTCAACTTTGGCAAGCCTCGCGAGAAGCTGAGCTACCATGCTTGCTTGCCCCCTACCTCCTACAGCACGTTGCTCGATGATGCGCAGGACGACGACGACCTGCCCGAGCTCGACCCTGACGTGCACGCTGACCCAGAGCATCGCTGGGACATCGCGACGATGACAGTGAAGGAGGCACTGGCAAGCTGGAAAGGCAAGGCGGTGAAGGCGGCGATGGACGAGGAGATTCGCAGCCTCATCGCCAACGGCACATGGGAGCTGGTCGAACGTCCGCGCGGGGTGAACATCATGAAGAACCGGTGGGTGCTGACGACGAAGTACCAAACCGATGATACGGTCGCTCGTGAGAAGGCACGTTTGGTGGTGAAGGGCTTCACGCAGGTGTATGGCGCCGACTACGAAGAGACGTACGCACCGGTTAGCAGCTACGTCACGCTGAGGATCTTCCTCAGCATCGTCGCTGTCCAGGACTTGCACCTGATGCAGCTCGACATGAAGAATGCGTTCCTGCAGAGTAAGCTGGACAGGGTGCTGTACATGTACCAACCAGACTACTATGACGATGGAACTGGCAGGGTGTGCAAGCTGTTGAAAAGCCTCTACGGACTGAAGCAGTCACCACTGCTGTGGTACAGGGCCCTCGACGGAGTGCTGCTGGGCGCTGGCTGGAAGAAGAGCCAGGTCGACGAGGCTCTCTACTTCAAGGCTGGCGACGGAGGAGTGATGTGCTGGGTGCTCGTCTACGTCGACGACCTGCTTGCCGCCAGCAGCAGCCTCGCGATGCTGAAGGAGCTGAAGGAGCTGCTGGAGGCTGCCTTTGAGCTGCGCGAGATCAGCCCGGTCGAGAGGTACCTTGGGCTGGAAATCGTTCGCGACAGGTCGGCAAGGAAGCTGTGGCTGCACCAGCAGTCGTACGTCGACAAGCTGCGCAGGCGCTTCATCGACGAGGAGCAGACCGGGCGCATCCCAAAGACGCCAGTCTCCGTCGACGCCTATGCGGAGCTTACATTCGATGACGAAGATGCTCAGGCGCGCGAGGAGGAGGAGTACAGGCAGAAGGTCGGCTCGCTGCAGTTCGCGGCGACGACGACGAGGCCGGACATCGCGTTCGCGTGCAGCAAGCTGGGGAGCGGCCTGACAGTGCGGAGTGACAACCACTGGCGCGAGGTCGATCGCTGCCTGCACTACCTCGCCGACACCCGTGACACCGCTTTGGAGTTTGGTGGTGGACCAGATTCGCTGTGCCTAATCGGCTACGTGGATGCAGACGATGCAGGCGACAAGCAGAACCGGACGAGCACGGGTGGCTATGTGTTCGTCTTCGGAGGGGCCGCAGTTTCCTGGTCGAGCCAGCGCATCAAGTGTGCGACGCTCTCCTCGACCGAGTCAGAGTACGTCGCGGCCACGGAAGCTGGCAAGGAGGCTCGTCGACTTCGCTTCCTCCTTGCAGAGTTCAAGCTGTTAGATCCTGGGACGCCGACTGTCCTTCGTGTGGATAACCAGTCGGCCATCACTGTCGCGGAAGGCTTGGGGCTGAAGGGCAACCTCAAGCATATGGAGCGACGCTACGCTTGGCTGCAGCAGATGGTCAAGCGTGGGAAGATTGCGCTGAAGTACATTCCCACCTCTGAGCAGCCAGCTGACTTCCTGACGAAGGGGCTGCACTTTCCGGCCTTCAACCGGTGCTCCGTCGCGATCGGCCAAGTTCGTCTGGCAGACGTTGGCGACGGTGACGATGATGTGCAGCAGTAGGTGCCGTGCCCTTCTGGACGACTGGTGCGGTGATCGACGTGCTGTGTGTTGTGTGCACGCCGAAGCATTTTTCCCGTGTATTATAGCCCTTGGGTTCTGGGTGGACCTGGTGTGTGGGGTGCCCAAGCGTGAGCGCGGCAGGGGAGTGTTGAAGGAAATTGGCCCCGCCCTCGCATGGGCAAATTGACTTGTGGTCGGGTGTGTGGGAGGTGCAGCCGACCTTCCGCAGAGGTCGACGAAGGTGGTCGTCGACCTGCGCGGAACCACTGTGACTTCGTCGACAAAGGAGTTCGACGAAGGAGTTCAACGAGGATGGTCGACGAAGCAGTTCGTCGACCAGAGTGGCGCAGCTGGTGCAGAAGTTCGCGGGTGTCCGTCTGCGCAGGGTCGCGTTTGACCCTGCGCAACATTGAGACTGCACAGGCGAATTTTGGCCAGAAATTCGAATGTGCCCTAATTTCGACCAATCAGGGGCTGACATTTTGAAATGATGACCGAGGTGCTCGACGAAGATGGCCGACGAAGGTCGTCGAGCCCCGACGACGAAGGTCGTCAACCGGTGATGACGAAGGTCATCATCCTGCAGAGATGTCATGTACCTTACCTAGTTGACCAAGTTACCTGCTCGACGAGGTGCGCGAAGGTGTGCGAACGTCGTCGAGGCTGCTGTGGCGAAGTCGACCGACGTGGCAGCACGTGGTCGACGTGGCTCATCATGTGCAACCGTCAGCATGTGGCTGACAACCTGCGCAATGTACTTGACAGTGCACGTTGTGCATAACTGTCTACAAGCACCTGCGAAGTAGGTGCTTGCACATGCGCTTACAATCACCTGCGGATGCAATGTTGGCAAGCCGCGCGGATGCTGCGTTGGCAAGCCGCGCGGGAGCAGCGTTGGCAGACCGCCATCTGCAGCGTTGGCAAGTCGCGTACGAGCTGCGTTGGCGGATCGCGGACTTGCTTCGTTGGCAGGTCGACGACTTTGTCGTGCTGGCAGTCGACCTGCCTGAGTGCTAGCAAACCTTGCATGTGATGTAGTCAGTCTTTGCCATTGCATGTTCATTCTGAACTCTGTTATTCTCAACTTTCCTTAGTGAAACTCTTGCTGTTTTGCCCTGTGAAAACACAAGTCCTAGAGAACACAGACAGAGCTACGACCACTCCTACAACTCGTGCCTACCTAGTAGTCTAGCTCCCACCGTTGTAGAGTTTTTCTCCTCATAAAAAGATTTGTACTGCTCGCTACAGAGGTCTGGGTAACAAGGCCGGAAAAAAAAAAGGCCCTCCCCACAAAGAGCTCGCCTCACAAGCAGCGCGATTGTTTTTTTTTAGGTGGAGTCAAGCAGCGCGGTTGTTTTTTTTTTTCCCGGTCCACGGAGAGGGTAACGCTACCACCCTTAACCTTTGACGAGCCCTTTGGCAAACCCCACTTTGGGGGGGCGAGGTTTAGGCTAGGCGAGGGCTAAACCTTTGCCAGAGGGAGAAGGACGGTGGAACTTTCCCAGCTGGCTAAAGCTTCTTGAGTGGTTTGCGTTCGATAGGCTAACCTTAACCCTTCAGATTCCCGAGCGTTAAAGCCCCATGACAACAAATCACGGGCTGACCGTGGAAAAAAAACCTTTGTCGAAACAGCCGCGAGGATTCCGCGGGCGTTAAGGCTAGCCTATCGAACAGGGCCACTATATCCAGGCCGGCACGAGCGGCGGCAAGAGCATGTGGTTCAAGGCACTATCACCCCCACCCCTTCCCCCTTTTTCATTCCCCCACCCCCTTCCGCCTCTCTCCCCCCTAGGGTACTGTTTCCGGTCGGGCACGGGGGGCGGCACGAGCATGTGGCACATCTACCTGCCGTGGGGGGGGGGGGGGGGGGGGGGGGGGGGGGGGCAATGCCAACGAGTGCGTCGAGTGCGTCGGCAGGAGCAGGACGGCGCTCGGCAGCAGTACATTCTACCCTGCCAATCCCACCAACGCGGTATGATGTTCCCTCTCTCTTAAAGCCCCCCTCTCTCTTGATTTCATTCTAATCTTAAAGCCCCCTCTATGGCGTAGGGCAGCAGCACATTCTACCCCGCCGATCCCACCAACACGGTATGCTTATGCTCTCTCCCCCTTAAAGCTCTCCCCTTTACCCAAGGCACCACCCGGCAGCAGCACGCTCTACCCCGACGTTCTCACCAACGCGGTAAGCTTATGCTCGGGTGACTTTTGAGTCGACTCGAAAGTCGGCTCTGGAGCGCAACACTATAGTCTGCCTGGATACAGGCACGCGGAAGACGCTAATCGCCGTCACGCTCATGCATGTGAGTCTGAGGTGAATTTGAGTCGACTCAAAAGTCGTCGCTGGAGTGCAACACTATCGTCTACCTGGAGACAGGCAAAGGGAAGATGCTAATAGCCGTCACGCTCAGGTGACTTTGGAGTCGACTCAAAAGTGACCGCGGTAAGCTTATACTCGTCCAAAGAAGCTTCCTCCTGTCTGTCTTGCTGCACGGGGGGATAGTGCCGCAACGTCAACGAGTGCGTGCGTAGGCAGCTGCACAATCTACCCGGGGGATTCCCACCAACGCGGTATACAATCATGCTTCATGAGAAGGCCTCGTGGAATGCCTTGTAAATGCCTTGTAACCAGACCCTCTCTCCTAAATTCAACGGCATTCTCAGCTACAACAGAAGCATCAATCCGCCTTTCTACAACTGGAACCTCCTTTCCGTTTGTTCTTCTCTCCCACTCCCCTCTCCCCCTCCCCTCTCCCGGGTTTCAACGGCATTCTTAGCAGCAACTGCAACATCAACCCGCCTTTTTACAATTGGAACCTCGTTCGCCTCATCTACTGCGACGGTGGTGGCTACGCGGGCCCGGCAGGGCGGCTGGAAATAAACAACGACACGGTGATCTACCTGGATGGGTGGAACATCGTTCAAGCGGTGATAGAGGGTGAGTGATTTGAGAGGGGGTTTCGTTCGTCTCATCCACTCTCATCTACCAGGCACTCAAGCATTGGCACTCTCATCTAATGCGACGGTGGCGGCTAATCACTCAGAAACGGCAGGAAGGCCTGGACGTTGGCAGCAATGGCACGGTAATCTACCTGGATGGGTGGAATATTGTTCAAGCGGTCGTAGAAGGTTCGGTTGTTGTTGAAACACGTGAGCATCTCACATCCCTCTTTCACCCATCCCTCTTTCACCCATCCCTCTTTCACCCATCTCGAGTAAGTGAATGGACTGCCGAGGTGCCTCTTTCATCCCTCTCTCAAATCCCCTCCTCACCGTTTCTTTGACCCTCACTTCGCCTTGCCTCACATCCTTTGAGGCGCCTCAAAACCCTCTCCCCGCCTTGCCTCACATCCTGCCTCCTACTCGCCCTCACCCTTTCCTTGACGTGACAACCCCTCGCCCAAACGCAATCAGATCTGAAAACCAATCGGGGGATCAAATCTGCAGATCAGATCCTCCTGGCGGGCAGCTCAGCGGGCGGCCAGGCAGTCGTGGCTATCTGCGATCGCATCGCTGCCGCCTTCCCCTGGGCGGCAACTAAATGCATCTCCGACTCGGGCTTCTTCATTGGTCCGTGCATCGAGATCTTTCATTGGTGCGTGCATCAAGATCCGAGCCCTTTTTGTTGGTGTGCCTTCATAGGTGTCTTCTTTTGTTCGAGACTCAACCTCCTTGATTCATTGGTGCATGGTTTGAGTCAGGGCTGACTAGCACCTCTGACTCGTCATGGTTGTGAGTGAATTATAACATCACTGTACTATCACCTCTGACTCGTCATGGTTGTGAGTGAATCATAACATCACTGTACTAGCACCTCTGACTAGTCATGGTTGTGAGTGAATCATAACATCACTGTACTAGCACCTCTGACTCGTCATGGTTGTGAGTGAATTATAACATCACTGTAATAGCACCTCTGACTAGTCATGGTTGTGAGTGAATTATAACATCACTGTACTAGCACCTCTGACTAGTCATGGTTGTGAGTGAATTATAACATCACTGTACTAGCACCTCCGGCTCAGGGCTTTTTTATTTTCTCTTGGTGAGCCTTCCTTGGTATGATTTGAGTTTCGGCCCACTTCCCCTACTCCGCTATCTCCTTCCCTCCCTCTTGCTGCACTTCCCTCCCTCTCGCTGCACTTCCCTCCCTCTCGCTTCACTTCCCTCCCTCTCGCTTCACTTCCCTCCCAGACTCAAAGGACCGAGACGGGGGGTGCACCTGGCATGCCACAACACACTTTCCTTTTTCTCCCTTCCTCACTTTTGAGGCGCCTATGAATTGCGGGTATAGAGACGAGATATGAGGCGCCTCAAGAGAGGAGGGGTGCACCTGGTATGCCACAGGGCCGCACCACAGTTTCCCCTTTCTCCCCCTTCTCACATTCTCCCCCCCCTACCGTAAAGACTCGAAGGACCGAGCAGCTGGGAACAGGTGGCGTGCCTCGGCTCAGATGCTGGTTGATTTCCACAAGCCCAATTGGACTGACTGCACGGAAGGTGAGATGAATTGCGTTGCGTGGCGGTTAGAGGGTTACCACATGGCATGGCGTGCCTCTTCTGCACAGAGCCTGGTTGGTTGTCACAAGCCGAACTGGACTGATTGCAGGGATGGTGAGCAAGGGAGGGAGAGGGAGAGGGAGAGGGAAATGCCTTGGACCATCAAGCGGTTGGTTGTGGTGATCAAGTGAAGACTTGATGTGCACGTGGTGTGGTGTGCCTCTTCTGCACAGAACCTGGTTGGTTCTCACAAGCCCAACTGGACTGATTGCATGGATGGTGAGATGAGATGCATTGCATGGCGGTTACAGGGTCACTACATCAACAGCCTCGGCACATAGCCTAGCTGATTTTCACAAGCCCGGCTGGACTGATTGCATGGATGGTGAGAGGAGGAAATCATCCGATAGTTGTGTGCCTGCTCGCACAGAGCCTGAAAACAGGTATTTACAGGCTCACCCAGACCGATGGCATGGATGGTGAGATGAGATGCATCGCTGCTGGAGATGCATGCGTGGTGGTTACATGGTTATCACGTGGTGTGGCTCTCCACGCAGGGCCTGATTGATTGGTTTTCACTCAGACTCAGCTGGACTGATTGCATGGATTGTGAGATGTGATACAGTGCTATTAGAGATGCATGCATGTCTGCATGCATAGCATTTAATGCATGGCGCAACTGTGAGAGAACCATACATCCATCTGTGTGGAAAATCTTCCTTCCACACGTTTTTGCGTTCCCTCATGCCACTTCTCATTCCTTCCTTGCACCCCCCGTTCTCAATTCTTCTTGGTATTCCCTCCTACAATACCCCCTATCCTCCCTAATGCTTCCTCCCCTTACCCACACCCCCTTTCCCTGTGTCATTGCTTTCCCCCACCACCCCTACATCTCCCTCCTTTTCTCCCCCATCCCTTCAGCCTTACCAGAGACTGATCATTGGAAGTGTTTTTTCCCGCAATACATACTGCAAAGCGTTAAAACTACGATATTTCTGTTCCGTTCTTTCTTCGACATTAATGCGAACATGCTCGGCGGGCTGCTCTCGAAAAAACACGACATACGCTTACACATGCTTAAATGAAGTGGCGTGGTTGGGCACAGGGATTATAGCGAGAAAGGAGTGGAACAACACGGTGTGGAAAACGAATTACTGTACAGAAGGAGAGGGACGCATGTTCGTTGCGGCATCTCTTCTATATGACGAACTTGAGAGAGTTACCAGAAGCGGAAACATTGTAGCTGCGTTTGTCCCACCTGGGATGGCACACGTAACATTGTGTTACAACTCGTGGATCCAAGCAACGGTTCGGGGAATGTCGGTAGAGTCTATAGTATGATGGTTGGCAAACAGACGACTGATAGATTTGTGCATAAGTAGGCAAAGTAATCATGACTTTTGGTATCCATACATGGGCATTCTCTGTGTGCGTTTTCTACACAAGGAGCAAAACTCTGTTCGCCTTGGCCTTGCCGGTACACTTGCAAATGCAATGCGACCATACCGTCACGCGTGCAAGATTTGTGAGCATTACTAACCATGAATGTGCACTACCATGAATCGTACTATGTTTGACATTTGGGCTATTGCAGCCCTTGCCCCCACCTTGTTCCTTGTTGAAAACACACAGTTTTCTTGATATAATGATTGTGGAAATCCAGTAGGTAAATTAACGCGTTGAAGTCCTCACAGTGTATAAGTCCGTGTATTTTCCATTGTGCAGAATTGCTTGGGAGCGTGGTCAGAGGTGTGATTTCTAAAAGGCAAAGCAACACAAACACCATTCCTATATCAAGCATCAAGTACCAAGCTATCTGTAAAGTTAGCGAGTTGGGATTAAAGCTGTACACTTCTGAAAAAAAAGGCGGGAATGGTCTGTCAGTCGGCTCACGGCAGACCTAGAAGTTCCCTGCCCGCATCGCAATGTCGCGATCTGGGTTATCTAAACTCGCCGGCTACGACCGAGTCGCTGGCTCAATTTGCCAATCCGAACCCGAAGCGCCGCTAAATGGAGATTGATTATCGGGTCGCAGGTTCACGTTTCCAAAACGTGAGGGTGCTTCAAAGCGGTGAATGAGCGAAACCGTTTCCCAGCGCGTACCACCGTTTTGAACCGGATATGGAAGTACCCCCACGTCTTTTCGTGGCTGGATCACGTGTGCAGAACAGAATCAAATTCGGAGCAAACCCCGCAACCGTTGCGGATTGTGACGAACTTAGTCTCTAGCAGCCGGCTCGAGCCGTGTCACAGTCAGAGCTGTGCCACTCTTATCCACTTGTGCCACAGCTCCCGCATATAAAACAAGCACAGTTAGTGCTCGTCGGTATGACTCTTTTCCTGGAACAATACTGCGACGGTGGTGGCTTTCTGCCTACTCCTCCTAGTGAGGAAGTGGGTTAATTGAAGTATCTTATAGTTCTGGCCGCTTTAACCCTAAGCCGAACTATAATGGCTGCATTCACCGAGCTTCGAGCACGAGCTTCAACGACTAGCGGTACTGTTCTTACCGCGTACAGCAGCCGTGGATTCAGCGCCCACGCTTCGTTGCCGTTCGAACCGGCGTCTGGTGGGAAAATTGCTTCTACCAGCGATAAAGCGGCGGGACGGAAGATAAATTTCAGCGGCTGGAAGATTAGCGGCGTCGCGGTGTCCCTGCAGTACCTCCTGTCGCTACTCGCGGTGTCGCTACTCGCTGCGGTACATGTTGCGGGAAATCCGCCTCTGCCGCCGGCAGCGGCGCCGCCGGCCACGCCGCGGCTCGTTCTGCTGGCGAATAACTCGTTCGACGCGAAATGTCTCGACGGGAGGTAAGATTTGGAGCGGAAAGGGTGGGAGGAAGGCGAAGGGGAGGAGGATAAAGGGAAAAAGAAGGAGTGGGGTCGAGAGGGGGGAGAAAGCGAATAAAATCGAAGCAATTTGTTCTGCTGGCGAACTGCTGTCTTAAAACCTCCTTGGACGCGAAACGCCGTGACGGGAGGTCGGGAAGGGGGAAACGCGGATGGGAAAAGGTGGGGGGAGGGGGGATGAAAAACGAAGCCAAGGCCCCCAACCCCTTCCCCGACGATCCCACCAACACTTCCCCTTTTTCCGACCCTACACCCCCCTGCCTCTCCCCTCTTCTCCCCTCCACTCTCCCTCCACTCCGCACCCCAGCCCCCCAGGGTATTATTTCCGGCCGGGCACGGGGGGCGGCAAGAGCATGTGGCACATTTACCTGCCGCACGGAGGGTGGTGCTTCTCCCCTGACGAATGCCTCCGTAGGAGCAGGACTGCGAGCGGCAGCAGCACCTTCTTTCCCGCCGATCCCACCTACGCGGTATGCTCTCGCAAAGAAGCTTTCTCTATTGGTTGATGTGCATTGGGCCATATTAACACTCCCTCTTTGACCTTACTTGACTCAAAGTCATCTCCGTTTAGTCTGCAACGTGATGGTTAATACGCGACGGGCCTTTATACTCGCTCCACCCTCCAACCCTCTATTCCACCTCAGAACCTCTCGCCGAATTTCAAGGGCATTCTCAGCAGCAGCAGCGAAATCAACCCGCACTTCCACGACTGGAACCTCGTTCGTCTCATCTACTGCGACGGTGGCGGATACTCGGGCACAGCGGGGAGGGTGGAGGCTGGCAACGGCACGGCAATCTACCTGGATGGGTGGAAGATCGTTCAAGCTGTCATTCAAGGTACGTTGCTACTCATGAGCTTGAGTAGTTGGGTGGACAGCGGTGGCGGCAGCTACGCGGGCACGGCAATCTACCTGGATGGGTGGAAGATCGTTCAAGCTGTCATTCAAGGTACGTTGCTGAAACGCCTGAGCTTGAGCACGTGAAGGGACTACTGAGGCGCGTCTTTCTCCCCTCTCGTGACTTCTTCCCTGCATTGATTCTTCGACTCCACTGTTTCCTTCCTTCCCGTCGAGTACCTCTCTTTTCCATTCCCCACATCTTGTCACGTACTCACCCCCGCCCTTTTCTGTTTTCGAGTCAACTCAAAAATATGACGTGCCTCACATTTGCCACGTACTCACCCCCACCCTTTCCTTTTTAACCCCTCTCCCGAACGCAACCAGATTTGAAATCGAATCGCGCAATCAGATCCGCAGATCAGATTCTCCTGGTTGGAAGCTCGGCGGGCGGCCAAGCGGCCGTGGCTCTCTGCGATCGCATCGCCGGCGCTTTCCCCTGGGCGGCAACCAAATGCATTTCTGACTCGGGCTTCTTTGTTGGTGAGTCAAGTTACATTATTGACGAATCGGGTTACATTATTGGCTTCTTAATTGTACCGAGAGAGGCACTCCCCCCGTTTGTCCTCTGCTCATCCCCTCGGGAACTTCCCCTTATGTCCCCCATCCCCCAACACATTGCACTTTTCAGACTCCAAGGACCGAGAGGGCGGGAACACGTGGCGTGCCTCAGCTCAGAGCCGCTTCCCCCGATTCTCCCCTGTTTCCCCCCTCTTTCCTCCCTCCATCCATCACCACCCCTTTCAGACTCCAAGGACCGAGAGGGCGGGAACACGTGGCGTGCCTCAGCTCAGAGCCGCTTCCCCCGATTCTCCCCTGTTTCCCCCCTCTTTCCTCCATCCATCGATTACCACCCCTTTCAGACTCCAAGGACCGAGAGGGCGGGAACACGTGGCGTGCCTCAGCTCAGAGCCGCTTCCCCCGATTCTCCCCTGTTTCCCCCCTCTTTCCTCCATCCATCCATCACCACCCCTTTCAGACTCCAAGGACCGAGAGGGCGGGAACACGTGGCGTGCCAAGGCACAGAGTCTGGTGGATCTGCACAAGCCCAGCTGGCCTGCTTGCATGCATGGTGAGATGAGGTGCATGCATACTGGTTACAGGGTTACCACGTGGCATGCCAAGGCACAGAGTCTGGTGGATCTGCACAAGCCCAGCTGGCCTGCTTGCATGCATGGTGAGATGAGATACATAGAGGTGAGAGATGCATGCTGAGCAGTTGCACGCTTATCACATGGCGTGCCAATGCACAGAGCCAGGTTGATTTGCACAAGCCCAGCCAGCCTGCTTGCATGCATGGTGAGATGAGATGCGACGCTTTGAAGAGTGACTTGAAATGAGTCAGGAAACGCGGCATTCGTTGGTTTTCAAAATGCGGGACGAGGTGCTGTCTGCAAAGGGCTGGTGGTATTGGATGGGTTCTGAGAGAGGGTTTGATGTGGAATTGGTAAAAGGTTCTACATCAGCGCAAAAGGTTCTGTATATCAGCGTCCATCCATCTGTGTAGGTTCTTTCCACTAACGTTTTTTACTTTCATCTTCTCACTTCTTATTCCCTCCTTGGCCACCTCCCCACACTCCTGCCCTCTACTACCTCTTTCATCCTACCTAATGCTTCCTCCCCTCAACCCCATCCCCTTTCCCTGTGTCATTGCGTCCTCCCACGATCGCTACATCACCCTCCTATTCTCCCCCATCCCCCCCCCCCCATACCCATTGACCTTCAGCCTTACCAGGGACTGATCATTGGAAGTGTTTTTTTCCGCAATATATACTGCGAAACGTTGCAACACCGATTTTCCTATTTCGTGCATTCTTTGACATTAACGCGAACATGCTCGGCGGGCTGTTACCCAATAACCATACATACGCTGACAGCTGCTTGCAAGAAGTGTCATGGGCGCCTGTCGGGATGATAAAGAGAAAGGAGTGGGGCAAGGTTGTGTGGAAGTCGAATCGGTGTACTGCGGGGGAGAGGCACGCGCTGTTTGCTGCTGCGTCGGTTCTGCATGACGAGCTGGATAGCGTTATCCGAACCGGAAGCACTGTTACTGCGTTCGTGCGACCTGGAATGCTGCACGTGGCGCTATGTTACAACTGGTGGACGAACGTAACGATTCGTGGGGTCTCAGTAGAGTCTGCAATAGTACAGTGGCTTGGAAATGAAATGCCTAACAGGTTTGTGCATATATAAGCCAATGATTAAGTGTTTAGGATCTTAGGTACAGCATACCGCGTTTTCCCGGACAGACGTCATAGGGAGCATCCCAAATAATTGCGCGGCCAGCCCTGTGCCCCCATTTAGCTAGGTTTCCTTGGCATGTTTTGCCAATACAATAAAACTTTGTAATAACAGATCAGTAATTCCTTACTGCTGCACGTTCTTTCTACAACGCATAACACTACACATGCACAAACATACAGAACATTTTGTTAGCAAGCCATTGTACTATTTCAGACTCTACCGACATTCCTCGGATCGTTTCCTTCGTCCACGTGTTGTAACATAGCCCCACATGTGCCATGCCAGCTTGCACAAACGCAGCTACAGTGCTTTTGCTTCCTGTTACCCTCGCCAGCTCGTCATCGAGGACTGACGCCGCAACAAACAACGCATCTCTCTCTCCCGCTTGTCAGAATGAGGAATGGATGATGCATTGATGTTGGTTGGGGTACATATAGCTAACCCTAAGTTTTGTACCCCCTAAGACAAACCTCACTATAGGCTACAACATTTGACACACCCCCATAGCCTAAGTGAGGGGTGTCTAGCAGAACCAAACGAGTACGGTCACAAGACCAGTCCAAGAAACAAAGCTCAGGGTGGATCACAACGTCACCACACAGTCTGAGCACAAACAACAGTGGCCACAAGGCCAGTCCAAGAAGTAACAGAGATATATAGAAAGCAAAGTAAACAGTACACTCAAGTCTAAGCAACACGAGAACCAGTGTCAACAAGGCCTAACTGCACACAGCACCTCTGGTGGTCACAAGGCGGAAGCGCCTTGGTGAAGATGTCTGCAGTGTTGGCCTCGGACTCCACAAACTCAAAGCGAGCCTGTCCACGCCTCTGCAACTCTCGCAGAAGAAAGTACCTGACGTGAATGTGCTTCACTCTGCTCTCCAGTCGTGGCTCTCGACAAAGGAGAATAGACGCCTTGTTGTCAGTGAACAAGGTCGGTGCAGAGCTCGGCCGCTCACCAAGGTCGGTGAGCAAGAAGGTCAACCAACGCAGCTCCTGTGCCGCCATGGCACCAGCGTAGATCTCAGCCTCAGCTGTAGAGGTCGAGACCGAAGAGGAGCGCGTGGACCGCCAGGAAACAGCTCCAGAACCCAGGCTGAAACAGTACCCCTGAGTAGACCTGTGAGTCTCAGCGTCGTCAGCGTAAGAGGAGTCACAGTGACCAGTAAGTACGACAGACTGCTGCCCTCCAAGAACTAGCCCCACGCCTGACGTCGTCGCTAGGTACTTCGCCACCCTCACAGCTGCTGTCCAGTGAACAGGACGGTGTCTCCCTGGCGCAACAAAGCGCGCAAGAACGCTGAGAGGGAAGGCGAGGTCCGGGCGAGTACAAGTCATCAGGTACATGAGGCAACCCACAAGCTCTGCGTAGGGACCACTAGGCTCGAACGGCTCGTCAGGAAAGGGTCCAGTGAGTCTGTGGTCAACAGCAAGAGGTGTGCGCTGTACTATGGAGTGCTGAAGCCCGAACCGCTGAAGGACCTGCTGCACCATGTGCGACTGTGAAAGTGTAATGGTGCGAGCAGCTCTGTCCCTGGTGATCTGCAGGCCAAGGTAGTGGCGCAGCTCACCAAGATCAGTGCAGGTGTGTCTCTTCTGCAGTTCGGACTTCACGTGTGCCAAAGCAACCCTGTCAGGGGTGGCGAAAACAAGGTCGTCAACGTAGACCAGAACAAAGAAAGGTGTGGGGCCACGACGAACGAACAGCGACGGGTCAGCAGAAGACGGCTGGAACCCAAGGTCAGACAGGGTAGAACGCAGGGTGTCGTGCCACTCACGAGGAGCCTGACGAAGACCGTAAACCGGTCGCCTCAGCCTCCACTGGGTCCCAGGAGGGAAAGAGCCAGTGAAGGCAGAGGGACGACGCAACCAGACCTCCTCGTGAAGACTGCCCTGAAGGAAAGCAGTAGAGAAGTCGAGAGAGTGTAACTCGTAGTCTCTCTGTGCTGCTACGTGTAGTAACACCCGAAGAGTGGTCATCTTCGGGGTGGGCGCGAAGGTCTGAAAGAAGTCAACTCCCTCACGCTGACTGAAACCTCTAGCCACGTAGCGCGCCTTGAAGACCGGAGGAGATCCCGGTGGCCGCTTCACCCTGTAGATCCACATGCCGTCGACTACGTTCGCCCCCGGAGGGGGAACCTCATCGACGTAGGTGCCTGTGGATCTGTAGGAGGCCATCTCTGCGTCCATGGCAGCTCTCCACTGAGAGGCCCAAGGCCCTGACACTGCCTCAGCGTAAGTGCGAGGAGTCGGAATGTCAAGGGCGTCGGGGTCACCCTCAGGGGCGAGGAGCATGGCACAGAGATGAGGGGAAGCGGCCGCCAGGAACTCTAGCTCAAACTGCCTGTCCTCTAGGGCGTCACAGCCAAGGGCAGACACACCCCCGACGGCCAGAGGACTGGAAGGAGGAGCTGCCACAAGAGCGGTGGCGAAGTCAAGGCGGCGGGTAGAGGCAAACTCAGTGACTGCGGCAGTAAGAGCGGACACAGAGGACACAGAGGCACGAGGGTGGGTAACAAGAGAGGCGAGAACACGAGAGAGAACAGGACGGTACGTGCAGTAGTAGTCAGTGACAGGGGAAGGAAGCGACACAGTGAGGGCCGACTCAGGAGGAGACGGAAGCACAGACGGAGACGGACGAGGTGGACGAGAACAAAGGAAGGCTGTACGAAGGTCAGTGAAGGGAACAGGAGATGAGGGACGAGCACGAGGGGAGCGACGAGAGGCCCAAGTCTGAGAAGGAGGAGGAGACAACGAAGACTGAGAACGAGGGAAAACAGCGGGAGAGGGGTCAGGAGGAGGAAGCGGAGGACCAGAGACGGGAGGAGAGGGGGAGGAGGAAGGAGAGGGAGACGGGAGACCAAGGGTCCGAAGACCCGAGACAGGAGGAGGAGACGGCAGCAGCTGCTGCTGCTGCTGCTGCTGCTGCTGCTGCGGCTGCTGTGGCTGCTGCTGCTCCAGCGGCTGCTGCCTCTGCTGCTGCTCCTGCTGCTGCTCCTGCTGCTGTCGCTCCTGCTCCTCGAGCCGCTGCAACTCTCTCTCCTCTCTCTCCAACTCCAGCTGCTCCTCACGAGCACGGCGAACACGAGCCTGGAACCTGGTCGGGTAGGGGTGGGGGGAAGGAGTAGTGTCCGGGGCAGCGGCAGCCCCAGAGTCGACCTCCGAAGCACCAAGCACACCACCCCCAGAGGCAGCACCAACACCAGCTCCAGACCCAGGCTCTCCAGAAACCGAAGGGACACCCTCACCCCCAGACGCAGCACCCCCAGACTCCGCACCAGCACCCCCAGACTCCGCACGACCAGTACCAGCCCCCGGAAGACAAGAGTCCTCTGCAACCCGCGGCTCAGCTCCAACTCCAGCACCCCCAGAACCAGAGACCTGTACAGGGACAGTCGCAGGACCAACCTCCCGAGAGGGAGCACCTGCAGGAGGCGGCGAGGAAGACTGTGGGGAGGGAGGCTGTACAGGGGGGGCTACCGAAGGGGGAGGGCTGGCCTGAGACACACCAGACGGGGCTGGACCAGGGGGGGGAGGCTGTACCGGGGGAGCAGGCGGGGGAGCGGCTGTCAGGAAGAGGGGGGGAGGAGGAACCGGGAGACCTCGACTGGGGTACCTGACGTAGTACGGGGTGGACTCCTCGAAACGGACGTCACGGGAGTCAAAGAACCGGTGAGAGGGAGGGTGGTAAAAGGTGAAGTCAGAGGAGTCCTCAGGGAAACCAAGGAAGACACAAGGAACGGCGCGAGGCGAGAGCTTGTCCGCGGAGGTGTCGCGGACAAGAGCCAAGCACCCCCAGACACGAAACCTCGACGCGACACCAGGGGACCCTGTCCAAAGACTGGTCGGTGAAGCCTCCGGCCGAGAGACGCGTGGCCAGAGGTTCAGCTGGTGCGCGGCGTACCTGACTGCGTATGGCCACAGGAAATGGGGGGCACGGGCGTGAGTCAAGGAGGTGCGGGCAATCTCCATGACCAGGCCTATGCGACGCTCAGCAACCCCATTCTGCTGTGGGGACTCCGGAAGCGTCCAGGACTGACGAATGCCCTGTTCGCGACAGAATCCAGCGAGAATGCCGGAGCGAAACTCGCCCCCGCGGTCGGAGTGGAGACAGCTGACACGACGACCACGAGTGTCCTGGGTGGTAAGCAACCACCTGATCAGCGTAGAAGTCACCTCAGACTTCCTCGCCAGGGGGAACACTGTGGTATAGCGGGAGTAGTCGTCAACGACCACCAAAAAGAAACGCTCACGCTCAGGGCCAGGGCAAGGAGAGGGGCCCCAGACGTCCAAGTGCAGCGTCTCAAAAGGCTCGGTGGCCGGACGAAGGGAGGAGGAGTGAGGGGTGGCACGCAGCCTACCCTCGACGCAAGGACCGCACGGTGGTGCAAGGGACGGCGGCAGCGACGGCAAGACACGCGGGAGACCTAAGACCAGACGCTGACTAGACATAGCACGCAGACGTGGAAGAGAAGGGTGTCCCATCCGGTGGTGCCACAGAACGGTGGGGTGGGCAAGCGACCGACAGGAGCAAGACGCAGCGACTGGACTGGACGCGACAACCTGAGGGGACGGAACCACCTGGTGAGACGCAGGGAGGAGACTAGGGGGAGGGACAGGAACTGGGAGGAGTGGCTGCTGCGACGGCGGCCGCTGTGGCTGCGGCTGCTGCTGCTGCCGCTGCTGAGGCTGCTGCTGCTGCTGCTGCAGTCGCTGCTGAGCGCGCGGGCCAGTGTGAAGAGTGTAGAGACCGGAGCCCGGCTCAGCAGCAAAAGTGGCGAGAGGCTGGTAAGAGTCCCCGTCAACACACACCGCAGTCTCTCCAGAAGGCTCAAACCACACACCCACGTGCTGACTCACAAGGGGTCGCACGCCCACCAAGTTCCGGGAGAACGAGGGGACGTGAAACCCAGTGAGAGACCCAGAAGGAGCAGCCGGACACGGCAAGGTGGTAGTGTGACGCGCGGTGACTGGTCCCGAAGTGGGATCAGCCAGCGCCACAGAAACAGGCGCAGGAAGAGGCGTAAGTGTCGTGCTGTCACGAAAGAAGCAGTGAGAGGCTCCAGAGTCCAGCGTGAACGACAGCGAACCGTCCTCTGAGGTAGCCGCTGGACTAGAGTCTACACAAGAACCTACACTAGCAACAGGCAACTGAGCAAGGCTAGCACCTAAGCTAACAACACCAGAGTAAGCAGAGTCAGAAACACTAGAGTCAACAACAGCATACATAGCATGAGGAGCACCAATCAGATCAACTAACTGCTCAGCAGACATGCCCCACAGAGCGGAGCCGTAGCGCTGAACCAGAGGAAGCCAGTCAAGGGCAGGACCGCCAACCCCGTAGGCCAACCGGACCGTGTCAGTGAGCTGAGCAAAGCACTGACCAGGGGGGTGAAAGCGGCCACAAGGGTGGCCCCGACGAGGACCTGTCAGAACCTGATAGGTGCAGGGAGGGTAAGCAGCACCACGCTGGGGCTGACGCAGCCCCGACCCCGGAGCCAGCTGCTGACGCTGCTGCTGCTGAGGCTGCTGGGAGGAGAGGGGCTGCTGCTGCTGCTGAAGCCGCTGCTGACGCTGAGCCTGGTACCACGCCGCTGCTCCACCTAGCGGGGCCGGCAGTACAGGAGACGACTGACGAGCTCGGGTGTCGCCACCACCAGCAGGCGCAGTGGAGTCACCAGCCGCTGCACGAGAGGTCTCTCCAGACGCTGCACTCCCACCACCGCCAGTCGCAACAGCACCCCCACTACCTCCGCTACCTCCGCCTCCACCTCCACCAGAACCACCTTTCTTGCCCCCCTTGCCGCGGGACCGCGACGCAGTCGTAACAGCAGCTGCAGTCGCGTCAGTAGCGGCAGTGGCAAGAGAGGCAGTGAAGGTGGGTAACTGCGGGACTGTGCACCCGTGGAAGAGTGGGGGGGGCACAGCACCAGAGGCGGCAGCTACCGAGCGAAGGTTGCTCTCGACGTCCTTGAGCGCAGACTCAAGGACCTCAACTGTCAGCTCACTAGGGTGCTTCAGCAGGAGCGCGTCACGTACGGAGGCAAGGCGGTCAGGGAGGCTAGTGGCGATGAAATAGATAGTAATCGCCATGGGGGGAGGAAGCAGTGCAAGCTGTGCCTCAGTGCAAGCAGCGCGGTAACTAGCGTCGAGCGAGCGGAGGTGAGCGATCAAGTCAGCAGAGCGCTCAAACGAGGCGAGATCAGGAAACAGGAACGGGAGGAAAAGACGGCCAAGAGAGACAGTAGCGGGAGTAGAGTAGCGGGCCTTAATCGCAGTGAGGTACGCAGCAGCGGTGCGAACCTGAGTGAAGTGGACCTCCTCTGACTCAGGGAGGAGGCTGCTGAGTGCGATGCAGGCCGCAGCGTCACGCGACGTCCAAGCCGTCCTGTCAGCGCGCTGACGGGCAAAGCGAGCCGTAGCAGCATCGTCAGGGGCAGGACCTAAAGCGGCAGGCTCGGGGGGCTCGGGGAGGTCACCAGTAGCGTGCGACCAGAGGGTCTCGCCCCCCTGGACTTGACTCTCTAACAGACGGCGAGCGCGAAGGAGCCAGACGGAAAAGTCAAGAGGTCTGCCGTCAGCGTCGAAACGAAGAACTCGCGGAGTCGCCATAGCGAAAACTAACGCGAACGAGCAGGCGAGTAACAGCAGGAGGTAAGAGGCAAATTAGGGTTCAGGTGGGACTTAGTCGCAGCGGAAGAGCGGGCTAGAGCGACGGGCCAGGGCGTAGGGTCGACGGGACGGGGGAAAGGGCGGGCACGATGCGACGGGGCAGGGCGACGCGACGGGGGAGGGCGACGCGACGGGGTAGGGAGACGGGACGGGGCGACGGGACGGGGCAGGGCGACGGGACGGGACGGGGACGGGACGGGGCAGGGGCGACGGGACGGGACGGGGCGACGGGACGGGACGGGGCAGGGCCGCGGGACGGGACGGGACGGGGACGGGACGAGGCAGGGGCGACGGGACGGGACGGGGACGGGACGGGGCAGGGGCGACGGGACGGGACGGGGCGACGGGACGGGACGGGGCAGGGCGACGGGACGGGGCAGGGGCAACGGGACGGGGCAGGGCGACGTGACGGGGGGAAAGGGCGCGACGCGACGGTGGGAAAGGGCGCGACGCGACGGGGGGAAAGAGCGCGACGCGACGGGGGGAAAGGGCGCGACTCGACGGGGGGGAACGGGCGCGACGCAACGGGGGAAAAGGGCGCGACGTGACGGGGGGGAAAGGGCGCTAGGCGACGGGGGGAAGGGCGCTAGGCTCGGCACTAGGCGCGGTAACAACGGAACCGGTACGAACGAGAGGTAGGATCAGGCTCGGGAGATACGAACGGAGAACGGAGGAACGGGATCCCACAGGATCCTAACCTAACTGATACCATGTCAGAATGAGGAATGGATGATGCATTGATGTTGGTTGGGGTACATATAGCTAACCCTAAGTTTTGTACCCCCTAAGACAAACCTCACTATAGGCTACAACATTTGACACCGCTGTACAGTAATTCGTCCTCCATATAACCCTGCTCCATTCCTTCCTCGCTATAATCCCTGTAGACGACCACGAGACTTCATGTAAACATGAGTAAGCATATGTAGAGTTTCGCGGTAACAGCCCTCCAAGAGTGCTCGCCGTAATGTCAAAGAATGCATGGAAGAGAAATATGGGTGTTGTAACGTTTTGCAGTATGTATTGTGGAAAGAAACACTTCCAATGATCATAATCTGGTAAGGCTGGAGTTATTCAATGGGGAAAGGGGAAGAGAGGGGAGAGAGACAGAAGGGACATGCAGGGATGGCGGGGAAAAACAAGAAAAGGGGGATGCACATGAAAAGGGGGAGTGGGTAAGGGGAGAAGGGTATTCGGGACGATAAGGATATCGTAGGAGGAAAGAGGGAGTGGAGAGCAGGAGTGTGGGTTGTGCAAGGGGGAAGTGAGAAGCGGCATGAAGAAAGACAAAGACGCCTTGTGGAAAGAAGATTGCCAGCACAGAAGGATGGACGGTTATGAGGTTCGCCACATGGTAACCTGGTAACCGCTGTGCACGCCGCTCTTACAAGAAACCATCTCATCTTATCGAATAAAGAGAAAAGCAGTGCATTGCTCTTCCAGTGCAGTGCCTTCCAGTTCAGCTCGTGGAGATCCGCCAGGCTCTGTGCTGAGGCACACCATGTGCGGTAACCCTGTAACCACTATGCATGCCTCACTAACAGCAATGCATCCCTCCTCACCATCCATGCAAGCAGTCCAGATCTGCCAGGGTCTGTGCTGAGGCTCGTGATGTGATAACCAATGTAACCACCATGCAATGTAATGCATCTCACCATCCATGCAAGCAGTCCAGATCTGCCAAAAGGGTCTGTGCCGAGGCTCGTGATGTGGTAACCATGTAACCACCATGCAATGTAATGCATCTCACCATCCATGCAAGCAGTCCAGATCTGCCAAAAGGGTCTGTGCCGAGGCTCGTGATGTGGTAACCATGTAACCACCATGCAATGTAATGCATCTCACCATCCATGCAAGCAGTCCAGTTGGGCTTGTGAAAATCCACCAGGCTTTGTGCCGAGTCACGCCACGTGTTCCCGCCCTCTCGGTCCTTGGAGTCTGGACAGTGGAGTGTGGGGAAGATGGGCGTATGGGGGGAGAAGCACAGGGCAATCGGGGGAAACGGCTTTGTGCCGAGTCACGCCACGTGTTCCCGGCCTCTCGGTCCTTGGAGTCTGAAAAGGGAAAGGTTGAGCGGGGAGGGGAACGGGGAGTGGAGAGGGTGGGAGAGGGGAAAGCAGGGCGAAAAGGGGAATGGCTGACGTGCTGTGGAACGTCACGTGTTCCCAGCCTCTCTGTCCTTGGGTGTCCCAAAAGCAGGGGTAGAGAAAGGGGGGGGGGGGGGGGGGGGGGGGGGAGGGAGGGAGGGAGGGAGGGAGGGAGGGAGGGGAGGGAGGGAGGGAGGGAGGGAGGGAGGGAGGGAGGGAGGGAGGGAGGGAGGAGGGAGAGAGCACCAGGCGAACGGGGATCGATGCTTTTGAGGCGCCTCAAAAGGAGAGAGCACCGGGCGAGCGGGGATCAATGCTCAAAACGCACTGGGCCAAAATGCATGCGGAACAAATGTGTGATACTTCAATGCATGCAGGGGGAAGCCCTCACTTGTCTTCAATGCCCTCAAAGACGGACACTCACCAAGGAAGCCTAAACAATTAAGACTCACCAATGAAAAAGCCCGAGTCGGAGATGCATTTAGTTGCCGTCCAGGGGAAGGCGGCAGCGATGCGATCGCAGAGAGCCACGACTGCCTGGCCGCCGGCTGAGCTGCCCGATAGAAGAATCTGCGCTGCAGATTTGATTCCTCGCTTGGATTTCAGATCTGATTTCCTGTTTGGGTGAGGGGTTGTGCAGACGTGGGCGAGAGAAGGTAATTGGCACGATGTGGGGCAGCACTGACTGTCTTGTCATGCATCTCTAACAGCACTGACTGTCTTGTCATGCATCTCTAATAGCACTGACTGTCTTGTCATGCATCTCTAACAGCACTGACTGTCTTGTCATGCATCTCTAACAGCACTGACTGTCTTGTCATGCATCTCTAACAGCGCTGACTGTCTTGTCATGCATCTCTAACAGCGCTGACTGTCTTGTCATGCATCTCTAACAGCACTGACTGTCTTGTCATGCATCTCTAACAGCACTGACTGTCTTGTCATGCATCTCTAACAACGCTGACTGTCTTGTCATGCATCTCTAACAGCGCTGACTGTCTTGTCATGCATCTCTAACAGCGCTGACTGTCTTGTCATGCATCTCTAACAGCGCTGACTGTCTTGTCATGCATCTCTAACAGCGCTGACTGTCTTGTCATGCATCTCTAACAGCACTGACTGTCTTGTCATGTATCTCTAACAGCGCTGACTGTCTTGTCATGCATCTCTAACAGCACTGACTGTCTTGTCATGCATCTCTAGACTTGAGCCTAGCATTCCCGCCATTTCAAATCGAGCGAGAATTGCTCAAGCTCAGTCAGGTTGAATACACTACATTACTAATTGCTGCTGATATGAACGTTTTTTGGCTTTAGCCCTTGCAAATTGCTTTCAACATGGAAAGCCCAACCAAGAAAACACAACTTCATGAGAACCACTTGAAGAATCGTGCATCAGCCCTTGAGTAGTAAAACCAAACACCTTTTACATGAGCAGCAAATCAACTACCGTACCTTCTAGGATCCATAATTGATGTGCTTCCTCCTCCCCTCGAATCCAGACACTTGGGCAGTAGAGCAACGGGGTTTCTAGCCCCATGGGGTCTACAGGGCGCACACAAGAGCAGTGGCAAGGACCAGCAGCGCAGCGTGGAGACGCGAGACAGTGGCAACGGCACCTGGCATCAAAGAGTGTGGGGGGTTGGGGGGGAATGGTAGTGAGGGGGTGTAGAAATGAGAGGAGAGGAACAAGAAGCTGGACTAGCAGCGCAGAGAGGAGACGCGAGACAGTGGCAACGGCACCTGGCATCAAAGAGTGTGGTGAGATGGGTGGGGGAGAAGAACGGGAGTGAGGGGATGGGTAGCAGCAGTGATGACCACCAGCAACGCAGTGAGGAGACACGAGACAGTGGCAGCGGCACCTGACAATGGCAGCGGCACCTGGCAATGGCAGCGGCACCTGGCAATGGCAGCGGCACCTGGCAATGGCATCCAGAGAGTGGGAAGCGAGGATGGGAGTGAGGGGGTGGAGAAATGGGAGGGAGGACGAGAAATGGGAGTGAGAGGGAGGAGAAATGGGAGTGAGAGGGAGGAGAAATGAAAGAGAGAGAGAGAGAGAGAGAGAGAGAGAGTGAGAGAGAGAGAGAGAGAGAGAGAGAGAGAGAGAGAGAGAGAGAGAGAGAGAGAGAGAGAGAGAGAGAGAGAGAGAGAGAGAGAGCATCTTACCCAGCCTCTAGCACCTAGCCCTTTCATCCTTCTCACCCCTATATAATGGCCTCTCGGCCTCTGATCTAACTCATTGTTCGCTTGGTTCTCCAAAGCATTTTCCCGGCGCTCGCGCGAGAGAGCGAGAGAGAGAGAGAGAGAGCATCTTACCCAGCCTCTAGCACCTAGCCCTTTCATCCTTCTCACCCCTATATAATGGCCTCTCGGCCTCTGATCTAACTCATTGTTCACTTGGTTCTCCAAAGCATTTTCCCGGCGCTCGCGCGAGAGAGCGAGAGAGAGAGAGAGCATCTTACCCAGCCTCTAGCACCTAGCCCTTTCATCCTTCTCACCCCTATATAATGGCCTCTCGGCCTCTGATCTAACTCATTGTTCGCTTGGTTCTCCAAAGCATTTTCCCGGCGCTCGCGCGAGAGAGCGAGAGAGAGAGAGAGCTTCTTACCCAGCCTCTAGCACCTAGCCCTTTCATCCTTCTCACCCCTATATAATGGCCTCTCGGCCTCGCGTGCGCGGCCTTCGGCCGCACGTGAGGGGTGACAAGACTAGCACAACCGTGGCCAACTAGAAGGACATCAACAACAACAATGGCAACCAAGTACATCTAGGAGCAAACACATGGAGCGGGTCTACACGCGAACGAGGGCCGCGCCTACATGCGGTCCGCCTCAAGCTCACCTAGCATTTCGCGCGTGGTCATCCACATCAAGCGGACCACTGACACGGTGGCGCCGAAAACGTCAACAGGAGTTCCGCGATCTCCTACAAGCGTCTTCAGATCCAGGGCCTTCTCAGCCAGCAGGGTGGCCGAGACTACTCCCGGCGAGGGCGCAACCTGCAGTGGCGATACGTACGAGAATATTGCTGACGCCGCCGCGTGACACCTTGCTCGCGGCATCTGAGAGAACGTGCTCGGTGGGGTCACCGCCATGGAGCCATGGGACTCCGCTAGGACCACCTCAAGACCCCTGCAGGCTCTCCGCAAGCGACCATAAGTGCGCCAGGGTCGCCGTGGGCACTTCCTTCTTCGCCGGCATCAATGCAGAGGCTTGAGCTCGACGGGACGACACCACATAATCGCGCGGAGGTGGAGCAGGGCGCGGCGGAACGAAAGGGGCCCACGGATCCCCGCCTCCCGCGCCCACGAAGCCGGCCCCAGCAGGCAGCGGTCGACTGGGGCGCACGAGAGAGCCCTCGGGATCATGCGGCAGGAGGGCAGCGAGGGGAACATCGGGGGCAGGGGGACGCGCAGGACGGGACGACGATTCCGCCTTCGTACGATGGTTTGCTTCCTCCACGCCGTCCAGCCTCTGGAGAACACGCTCCATCGCGGACGGCGCCCGCGGCGCCGCTCCGCCACGGCCATAGCCTCCACGACGCCCATGGCGCCCACTCGCATTCGACCGCACGGGCGATTGCGGGCGGGATTGCACGCGCTGGCGGTGGCGCCCAGGGGATCGGCCCCCACGACGAGGCGAGTGCAGCCGCTGGCGCTTTGACGGCCGCGATGAATGCGCCGCGGGAGATTGGTGACGAGAGGCGGGACGATGAGGTGATCGCTGACGGATCGAACGGCGAGCGGGAGACTGGTGGCGGCGCGTCCGGCGATCTCGGGACCGGCTCCGCGATACCTTGGGACGCGGCAAACGAGGCGAGCGAGGCGAACGCGGCGAACACGGCGAATGCGGCGACCGCGGCGGACGGGGCGACGGAGTTTTTCTACGGCGATCATTGCGGGGGTTCGCCCGCCCTTCCTCGCGCGTCACTGATGAGCGGCGCCGAGGCGAACGCCCCCGGTGCGCCGCTGCCTCCGCGTCGGAGCGCGCGACGTGTCCCTCGAGCGCCCACTCTGTACGGGACAGGGACCGCGGCATTTCGCGACGATGCTCCTCGAATCGGCGGCGGATCTGTTCATCCGCACCCATCGGAGCGACGGGGACGCTCGCGGCAGAACGCGCAGGGGGAAGTGGGCGGAGAGCAGGCTCGCTCTCCGCGGTACAGTCGCGGCCGGGAGGAGCAGTCGTCTCCATCAAGGCGAGGGGAGGATTCCGCGCCAAACGCGGACGAGGGGCGAACGGGGGCGATTCCTGCTGGACGCGGGGGGAGAGCAGCGGGCAGCGGAGGGCGAGCACGCGGAGGCGGGCCAGAGAACGCCTACCAGCAGGCGGGAAGGCGGGCTTTAATGAATGAGGATAATGACAGCAGTACTTCGGACAGCAGCTTTGTACCTGCTGAATCGATAGACTCAACTTCGAGTTCAGAGTCCGTGGACGAGACACACCACCAGACTCCAGTTCGAGCAGGAAGAGCTACACCATCCCACACTGGGGGAGGTGGCACGGCTCCGCGGTCCATAGGGAGGAGGGGGTCCCCAACACCAACCCGCGACGTGACGGGCATTATGGCTACACCACCGCCCCCAACCACAATTTCCAACTTTCGAACCACTCCACGAACCGCCCCACACTCTGCCACTGGTGGAAACCACACTCAACCCCATCCCCCTGAGGAAAGATCTCCAGAATCCCTCGCCAGGGATGACACCCTCTTCGCCAGCGTGTCCACCTGGGATTTAGCGAAACTGCGCGACTCTCGCCACGCTCCTCTCTCCCGCCACCTCCCTTCGGACCCACGCAGGCTCTTCGCCACAGCACTGCTTGTACCTCTCCTGCGATTGGCCGAAAATCCAGATTCGGATTCTGCTTGGACGTTGTTGCTGTTCGTCGCAAGATTGACTCTGCGCCAGTTGTCACCACGCCGGCCAGACTGGAAGGCTGTTGAGGCCCGCCTTCGTCAGTTTCTGTCTGGAGAATGGGACAAATTGTACACAGAAACAGTGGAATCCCTTTCGTGGCCTCAGCCACCCAGACACCAGCCCGATGACATTGGCGTCATCGCCAGGGCGGAGGGACTCGCGCGACGTGGCAGCTTACGGCGTGCCGTGCTGGCACTTGAAGCCACGCCGGTCAGCACTCCTTCCCCAAGTGTGCTGGAGGCCTTGCGCGCCAAGCATCCACCGGCACCTTCCTCCCTACCGGACTGGACTTTCCCAGCACCTGACCCAGGCCTATCTGCACCGTTCGCAGTGTTTTCTAGAGTGCTGGGAAGCTGTGAGATGGGAGTGGGAGCGGGCCCCTCTGGAACAACGTTCGTGATGCGGCGCTGATCAACCACTCCGTCGGGAAACATCTTCATGCACTCGTCAACACGATCCTCACGGGAAAGCTACCACCAGCAGTAGCCGAGCTCCTCACTGCTTCGCGGTTGATTGCCCTCACCAAGCCAGAAGGAGGAACACGGCCAATTGCCATTGGCGAAAGCATCACACGCCTAGCTGCAAAAACGGCGCTTACCTTGACCGCAGGAGCCGCTAGGGAATTCTTCCTTCCGCTCCAGTTTGGCGTGGCGGTTCCCGGAGGGGCAGAGGCAATTATCCACATCACACGCACCTACCTTACAATGCACACGGGGGCTTTGGTCCTTCAAGCGGATCTGGCAAACGCATTTAACAGCGTGAATAGGGAAGCGATTGTCACGTCGCTTCGCGGATCCCCTCTCGCTTCCCTTTTGCCGCTAGTAAAACTGTTGTATGGCCTCCCCTCGGCCCTCTGCTTAGACGCTGGCTTCTCACACCCAGCCATCCTGAGCGAGACCGGAGTGCGGCAGGGGGACCCCCTCGGTCCCCTGCTTTTTGCCGCTGCCATTCACCCAGCTCTGGCGAAGACGGCTCTTACCTTCCCGTCCGTGGTTTGCCTAGCTTACGCGGACGACGTCACTTTTCTTGGAGAGCCGGCTTCGTGTGCGGCGGCGTTCGACGACTTCACGGGAAACCTTGGGGAGATTGGGCTGCGCCACAATCCGGACAAGTGCGCGGCGTGGTCACAGTCAGGGCGGCGTGGAGGAGTGCTTCCGGAGGGCGTACCTTTCGTGGATGATGGAGTGAAGGTGCTCGGCAGTTTCATTGGCGGCGCCGATGCAACGGCGGCATTCCTGCGTGATAGCCTCGACAAAATGGGCGGGCCCCTCCCCTTAATCGCGTGGATGGAGCCGCAGTTGGCTTCACTTCTGCTCACGCGATGCATCTCACGACGGGTCTCCTATGTTGCACGCACCACACCTCTCTCTGCCTTACCTGTTGAGGAGTGGTCCGACTGGGGCAAGCGCCTCTTCGAGACGTTGCTGACAGCTTGTGGCATCCGCCACCCACGGGGGGAGGACGAGATTTCGCGTACATGGGCCCAAGCCTCGCTTCCAATCTCGCTTGGAGGCTTGGGGCTCACAGACCCCTCGGTGGAAGGACGCGTGGGTTTCCTTGCAAGCTACACCCAAGCCCAGCACCTACTCACCTCTATTGACGAGGCAGCAATGGGCGCGCTGGCGGAAGTTCGGATGCGGATGAAGGGGCCCTTTACCAACACGACCCCCCTATTTGACTGGCTGGAGCGGTGTGAGGAGTCGCTGCCGGAGGATGGAAAGGAGCTGCTGCAGAGTGACCGGTGTGATCCTAAGGGTGTCAAATTGCAGCAGGGGCTGGCTATCGCGGTGCACGGCCAGCGCTACGCCGAGCAGGTGCAAGCTACACGCATCATGCCGCTGAATCCACTTAGCGGGCACACGCAGCGCATGCTCTCGCTCTCGGGGTATGGGGCAGGGGACTGGCTCAACGCCGTGCCCTTCAACAAGTCGCTGCGCCTTGCCCCGGCCCACTTTGCTCACGCGCTGGAGTTTCGGTTAGGGCTCCCCTCCTCGGCTCCTGGTGCCTGTGACTGCCGCAAGGAAGTGTTAATCCCGGACAGGCGGCTGCCCAACCATCTCCTGCGCTGTGACACGGGGAAGGGGAGGACTAATACTCACAATGAGCTGCGCGATGAATGCTTGCGGATGGCCAGCGACGCGGACTTCATGACTCACAGTGAGACGACGGCATTCTGTCCCGTCACGCGAAAGAAGGCCGACATTGCTATCAGAGACAAGACCTCAGGGGCGGTGTGGATTGGGGACGTGACCATCACGGACCCCATCAGCACACGTGACCCCGACGCGGTCAAGGGCAGGGGATGGGCGGCCCGTGAGGCGGCAGAGAAAAAGATTTCCGATTACGAGGGCTCAACGGCCTCGTGGGTCGGATTTTTCCCACTGGCCGTTGACACTTACGGCTGCCCTTGCGCGGAAGTCCCCCAATTTCTCAAACTGTTAGCTGACATTGCCGCCCGCAGGCACTTCAATGCGGCCCCCTCATCTTACCAGGCAACGAAGCTGCTACACCAGTTCCGCCAGCGGTGGTCCGTGGCGTTGCAGCGGGCTCAGTCCGTGGCCTTCATGACGAAGTGTAACTTCGCAGCTCAGGTGGAGAACCCACCTGTGGAGTTACCGGGCGATGGCATGTCCCTTGGGGACTGCCTGGCCATCCTGGAGCCGGCTCTGGAGCTCCCTTAGAGGGAGCAAGGGTGTGAGTAGGATATAGGAGTGTTAGAGGCCTGTTGCTCCTAGACCCTATATCCTTGGTGCATGTCTGTACTTGCTCGGATCTAATACACGGACCGCTTGAGAGAGAGAGAGAGAGAGAGAGAGAGAGAGAGAGAGAGAGAGAGAGAGAGAGAGAGAGAGAGAGAGAGAGAGAGAGAGAGAGAGAGAGAGAGAGAGAGGGGGGGGGAGGAAAAATGGGAGTGAGAGGAGGAAGGAGAAGCGGGAGAGATGGGAGTAATGAGAGTGGAAGGAGAGGGTGGGGGAGAGAGAAATGGGATTTAGGGGGAGTGAGGGGGGGTGGAGAAATGGAGAAAGGAGAGGAAAGAAAACTGAAAAGCTGGCCATATAGATGTATGGCTGCATGTATGATGCAGTGTGGCACCATGCAGGGAAAGGCATGACCCATATCCAAATTCGTAACAGGAGAACAACATGCAATAAAGAAGTAAATGTAAAAGACCCTTGCTGAGAGCCAGTTGCTCACTGATTTGAGTCCAAAACCTTGTTTGCAAAAGACAAAACCGCGTACCAGGCAGCGAGGCCATGTCGCTGGGGAATACAAGATTGTCGACGTAAAAGAAATCGCCCGTCCTTTGAGGCACCTCAAAAAGGACAACAAACGCGTACCAGGTAGGGAGGCCATCTCACTGGGGTATACAATACTGTCAACGTAAAAGAAATCGCCGGACTTATCGTCAATTTTCACGACAGCAGACGGAGTCCCAGCAGCCGTGTTGGATGCGAGTGGTTCCGACCCGGAAACGAGCCCATTGCTGTTGCTGTCGCACTTGAAGTTCACATTTTGTCCGTTGAACAAGGTCTTGAAGGTATAGCCATCAGCGTTGCACTGCCAACCAAGGTGATTAGGGCGGGGAGAGAGAGGAGAGGCAAGTTAGCGCGTAAAAGAAATGAGCCCAGCGCTGTTCCTGTCTTGAAGTTCACATTCTGACCGTTGAACAGGATCTTGAAGGTCCAGCCATCAGCGTTGCACTGCCATGCAAACATGATTAGGGCGAGGAGGGGAGACATAAGCAAGGTAGCGCGCGAAAGAAATAAGCCAGGTAGGAGTAGGGGGCAAGGCATAGCGTAGCGCACAGAAGTGCTAGCGGCGGTAGCAGCAGAGTGCTATGAAAGAGGGAAAGTCAATAGCGTCCGTCTTAACCGTGAAATTGGACGGGTGGAAAGTCAGCAGCTTGACTTTTGGATGGACTAAGAAGTCAACGACTCCCGATTGAAGGTTTCGTACTCGCATGCGTCGTACCTTGCGATCCAGATCCTCCGTCTTGACCGTAAAATCGCCCGTGTGGAACGTCAGCAGGTTATAAAGCGCAGTCCTTCCAGCCTCACTGATCGGCCCGCCGACAATAATCGACTTGCATCCCTTCGACTTTCAAGCAGAGCGGAGTAATTTGTGAGTCGGTCCATATTATCCGGATTCTTTAGCTTATCGTTGTTCACGACGGCGTCGAGCGCGTCATACAGCCCGCCGCTGCTGCGGCTCTTCTTGTACCCCTTGAACGCGTCGTACAGCCGGAGGCGAGTTTTGACTTTTCTTGTGCCCGCCACTGCTGCGGCTCAAAAGTGGCGTCGAGAGCGTCGCGTCATACAGCCTGCTGCTGCTCTTGCGGTTCTTCTTGTACCCCTCAAACGCGTCCCGCCACGCGTTGTTCGGTGACGGGAGGAGCATAGCATGGTCTTACCGGCTGGTCGGGAACTGGCACGCCGTGTATGCGAGGTAGTTGAGAACGTCGGGAACTAACACGCCGTGTACGCGAGGTAGTTGGGAACGTCGGGAACTGGCACGCCGTGTACGCGAGGTAGTCGAGAACGTCGGGAACTGGCACGCCGTGTACGCAAGGTAGTCGAGAACGTCGGGAACTGGCACGCCGTGTACGCGAGGTAGTCGAGAACGTCGGGAACTGGCACGCCGTGTACGCGAGGTAGTCGAGAACGTCGCGAACTGGCACGCCGTGTACGCGAGGTAGTCGAGAACGTCGCGAACTGGCACGCCGTGTACGCGAGGTAGTCGAGAACGTCGCGAACTGGCACGCCGTGTACGCGAGGTAGTCGAGAACGTCGCGAACTGGCACGCCGTGTACGCGAGGTAGTCGAGAACGTCGCGAACTGGCACGCCGTGTACGCGAGGTAGTCGAGAACGTCGCGAACTGGCACGCCGTGTACGCGAGGTAGTCGAGAACGTCGCGAACTGGCACGCCGTGTACGCGAGGTAGTCGAGAACGTCGCGAACTGGCACGCCGTGTACGCGAGGTAGTCGAGAACGTCGCGAACTGGCACGCCGTGTACGCGAGGTAGTCGAGAACGTCGCGAACTGGCACGCCGTGTACGCGAGGTAGTCGAGACCGTCGCGAACTGGCACGCCGTGTACGCGAGGTAGTCGAGAACGTCGCGAACTGGCACGCCGTGTACGCGAGGTAGTCGAGAACGTCGCGAACTGGCACGCCGTGTACGCGAGGTAGTCGAGAACGTCGCGAACTGGCACGCCGTGTACGCGAGGTAGTCGAGAACGTCGCGAACTGGCACGCCGTGTACGCGAGGTAGTCGAGAACGTCGCGAACTGGCACGCCGTGTACGCGAGGTAGTCGAGAACGTCGCGAACTGGCACGCCGTGTACGCGAGGTAGTCGAGAACGTCGCGAACTGGCACGCCGTGTACGCGAGGTAGTCGAGAACGTCGCGAACTGGCACGCCGTGTACGCGAGGTAGTCGAGAACGTCGCGAACTGGCACGCCGTGTACGCGAGGTAGTCGAGAACGTCGCGAACTGGCACGCCGTGTACGCGAGGTAGTCGAGAACGTCGCGAACTGGCACGCCGTGTACGCGAGGTAGTCGAGAACGTCGCGAACTGGCACGCCGTGTACGCGAGGTAGTCGAGAACGTCGCGAACTGGCACGCCGTGTACGCGAGGTAGTCGAGAACGTCGCGAACTGGCACGCCGTGTACGCGAGGTAGTCGAGAACGTCGCGAACTGGCACGCCGTGTACGCGAGGTAGTCGAGAACGTCGCGAACTGGCACGCCGTGTACGCGAGGTAGTCGAGAACGTCGCGAACTGGCACGCCGTGTACGCGAGGTAGTCGAGAACGTCGCGAACTGGCACGCCGTGTACGCGAGGTAGTCGAGAGCGTCGCGAACTGGCACGCCGTGTACGCGAGGTAGTCGAGAGCGTCGGGAACTGGCACGCCGTGTACGCGAGGTAGTCGAGAACGTCGGGAACTGGCACGCCGTGTACGCGAGGTAGTCGAGAACGTCGGGAACTGGCACGCCGTGTACGCGAGGTAGTCGAGAACGTCGGGAACTGGTACGCCGTGTACGCGAGGTAGTACAGAACGTCGGGAACTGGTACGTCGTGTGCGCGAGGTAGTTGAGAACGTCGGGAACTGGTACGCCGTGTATGCGAGGTAGTTGAGAACGTCGGGAACTGGTATGCCGTGTGCACGAGGTAGTTGAGAACGTCGGGAACTGGTACGCCGTATGGATTTTGACACGTCGCTGGCCTTGATGTTGGCCACGAGCTTCATCTGCTGAGTTGGCGACGCCGGGGAAGATGGCGCGCCGGAAGACGGCGGCGCGTCTCCGGGACGGAGGCGCCCCGCCAGGCGCGGGTGCCGCGGGCGCGGGTGCCGCTACGGGCGCGGTTTGCAGAACCCGACGGCTCGCGGAAGCCGCCATTTCAGTCGAAACCGAGGAGATCGACGCAGCGGATTCGCCCGCCGCAAGCGCCGGCAGGGGAAACGACGAAGAGTGGCGAGGCGAGCCATTAGTAGCGACGAGCCTCGTAAGGTACGGGCGATTGCTAAGGGATGGTATTGCGGGAAGAACGTCTCACACGACGTATGAAACGGCGAAGTCACGACGTGTGAAATCCCAAGGGAAGGAGATTGCAAACTGACGGTTGCTGCTCTTGCGGCTGTGTTTAAGTAGTGCAGCAGTAGCCTGTACGTTGAGGTTCCTTCATTCGAGGAGAAGGGAGGTAATAAAGCGGGTTCAGCAAGGTAACGTGGCCGGGGGGAACGTGCGCGGTTCTTTCCCCGCGCCGTGGTTTTCCGCCCCGTGTCCCCCTGCGTTCCGCCCGCGGAAGCTGTGCCACGGATATGGCTCGCCTCCGTGGTATGCATGCCTCCCGCGCATCACCGTTTCCGCCCGGTGGCGCCTCGTGCTGACATTTAAGTCGACTCAAAAGTTAGCTCGTTCGCGAAAGCTGCGCGGATTCGGTTCGCCTCTAGGTTGCGCATGCCTCCCGCACATCTCCGTTTCCGCCCGAGGCGTCTAGTTTTGAGGCGCCGCAAAACCAGATCTAGTTTGCCTCTGGTCTCACGTCGCGTACGCGTGCCTCCCGCCCCGTGCATCATCTCCCTTTCGGTCCGGCGGCGCCTCAAAATCGTGGCGACGCCATCGCTACCGATGTTTTGAGATAAGGTCTCAGGATTGCCGGGCGTCTTATCCCCGTTAGGGATACCTCGGAAGCACAGAGACACAACGTTAGAGCGAGTCGCGTGACCTTAGGTGCGCACTACCACTAGCCTCGCTCCATGTCGGAAAACCTAAGCAAAATAAAGCCCAGGGAAATGGGAGTGCTTCGCCGTTCTGCGTCCCGAACAAGGATTGTCTCTGCGCTACACGGATAGATCGGCGCGACGCATCGGGCCGGATAGCAACGTACTGTAGCTACAACGACGTGCGGGCGAGTAGCGCAACGTTTGACGCAGCAAGTGCTCTGGTAGAGACGGGTAGAAGACTTGTCAGATCTGCAGATGTAGCCGCGGACTTGGTGGTTGAAGGTACAAGATGAGACGATAACTCGATAAGGTCTCACATTTTCTGATAACTCGATAACTCATACGATCTAGATACAAGATAATGTATGGCAAGTCGCAAATGTGGGTGTGAGTGAGCCGGAAAATCTCCCTTGGACGTCGCGGGAAATGCTATATGACTATGCTAATTTATTGCTGAATGGGAGCTGCAAATGACTGGTATCAAATGGTGGTCGCACTGACAGACAACAATTGAGCTTGGTGGAAAACTGAGCGAAACGTTAACACACCACACCAGTTTATGTCAAACTATATGCATGCTATATTTGTGTAGGCTGTAGTGGGGTAGCCAATATAGGGTACAACCCCTTTAGGGTTAGATACTTGTACCCAACTCTCATTCAATGCATTCATTCCTGCTTCTAGATTCTAACATGGTTTCAGAGCAGTAGGTCCGTAGGACCGTTTTTTTTTCGGGCCCACCCTTCGCTAGTGACCGTCTGCGGTTACCGTGCTGCCCCACGCCCTGTTCTGCGTCGCGCCGCCCGCGCGCGCCCTGCCCTGCCTTGCCTTGCCGTGAGCGGCCCTAGAGCCCGTGCGCAGCCCCTGCCCTAGCCGTGCGCCGCCCCAGAGCCCGCGCACCGCCCCTGCCTGCCCGTCGCGCCGCCCCAGAGCCTGCGCGCGGCCCCTGCCCCTGCCGTGCGCCGCCCTAGAGCCCGCGCGCCCCTCCTGCCTGCCCGTCGCGCCGCCCTAGAGCCCGCGCGCTGCCCCTGCCTTCCCGTCGAGCCGCCCCAGAGCCTGCGCGCGGCCCCTGCCCTTGCCGCGCGCCGCCCCAGAGCCCGCGCGCCGCTCCTACCTGCCCGTCGCGCCGCCCTACAGCCCGCGCGCTGCCCCTGCCTGCCCGTCGCGCCGCCCAAGGGCCTGCACGCGGCCCCCGCCCTTGTCGTGCGCCGCCCCAGAGCCCGCGCGCCGCCCCTGCCTGCCCGCCATGTCGCTCTCGCGGCCGCGCCCTGCAGCAGCCGACGCGGCCCTGCCAGGTCGCCGTCGCGGCCCCGCCCTGCCGCCGACGCGGCCCCGCCTGGCCCCGCCCTGCCGTCGACACAGCCCCGCCCTGCAGCAGCTGCCGTGGCCCTGCCCTGCCACTGTCGTGGCCCCAGCCCTGCAGTTGACGCGGCCCTACTCTGCAGCCGCTTTTGCGGCCCCGCCGTCGCCGCCGTCGTGCGCCTACCCTGCCGCTGCCAGCCGAGCGCCGGCCCTGCTCGCTCGGCGAGCGCCTGCCCTTCCCGCCACTGGTGAGCACCTGCCCTACCGCGCTTCCCGCGCGCCTGCCTTGTTAGCGCGCTGCCGCGCCATCTGCCTGCCTGCCTGCCTGCCTGTCTGCCTGCCTGCCTGCCTGCCTGCCTGCCTGTCTGCCTGCCTGCGTGTCGTGCTTACCGCTGCTAGGCTGCTACTGCTGCTACTGACGGTGGCCAGATGCAGCTCCAGCGACGTCCGCGCGAGTCTCTCACACCCCAGCAGCTTAGTGAGTGGTACGCTAGTTGGGGTTGTGGCGGTAGCCGTCGTGGCTGTCGCCTTGGAGCTGGTCAGTCGGGAGCGTCTGGCAGTGGCCAGCTGCAGACACTTACGCCCCAGCAGCTTCATGAGTGGTACGCTCAGAGTAGAGGGTCTCGGAGTACCGTTCGCTGCCCGTACGTCATTCGCACAGGTGCTCGGACTGGTCAGGCTTGCGGGACACTTGGTCACACACAGTCCCGCTGCTTCGCCCGTCTGAGCGACGCCTGGCGTACCGAGTTTGGCGACGCGGCTGAGCTCCCCACCTGGCTAGAGCTGCTTAGGCAGAGGGTCAATATCTTTGCTCTTGATTATGATGCTATTCTTACTGCCATGTATGCGTTGCCTACTAGTGCTGACGGTGCCTGTTACCTGTGCGTACCGCCTGACCCAGGTATAGAGCCTGCTGCTCTAGGTGCTGGTGAGGCTGCTGCTCTCGGTGCTAGTGCGTCTCCTGCTCTAGGTGTTGGTGAGGCTGCTGCTCCAGGTGCTGGTGAGTCTGCTCTCTCTGGTACTGCGCCTGCTGAGGCCTTGTACACCTTCACGCTTGACTCAGGTGCTTCCCGCTCCTTCTTTCGCGACAGCACCACCCTCACGCCGCTCAGTCGGCCGGTTGCAGTCTCCCTGGCAGACCCCTCTGGGGGTCCAGTCCTTGCGCACTCCTCCACGGTCCTGCCGTGTCCGGCGGTCCCGTCTGGCTCCCTGTCAGGTCTTCACCTCCCCTCGTTCTCTACGAACTTGGTGAGTGGTGCTGACCTCCAGGACCAGTGGGTTGACCAGTTCACTCCTGGAGGTCAGCGCGTGACCCACTGTACGTGCTCCCGGACGGGCCGGCACCTGGCCACGTTTACCCGTGCGCCTGGCTCGAGTCTGTACACACTGACTACTGTGTCCCCTCAGGTCGCTGCGTCTGCGTCTGCGTCTGCGTCAGGTCAGCTAGCGGCCCCCTGCTCGTGTCGCGCTTTGTCGCACCAGACCCTCCTGTGGCACCACTGTCTTGGTCATCCCTCAGTGCAGCGCCTTCGTAGCATGCACCGCCGGGTCCTTGTCTCTGGTCTTCCCAGGGTTCTCCCTCCCCTCCCACCCTCGCCTGCTCCTCCCTGTCTTCCCTGTGTCGAGGGGCGGCAGCGCGCCGCTCCTCACTCCTCCTCGTTTCCCCCGACGACTGCTCCCCTGCAGACCCTGCACATGGACGTGTGGGGCCCAGCCCGCGTCACTGGACAGGGCCGCGAGCGGTACTTTCTGCTGGTTGTCGACGACTACTCGCGTTACACCACGGTCTTCCCCTTGCGCACCAAGGGTGAGGTCCCTGATGTTTTGATCCCTTGGATCCGCGCTGCCCGTCTCCAGCTCCGCGAGCGGTTCGGGACGGAGTTTCCCGTCCTGCGTCTGCACTCTGACAGAGGTGGGGAGTTTTCTTCTGACCTTCTGCAGAGCTTTTGTCTTGGGGAGCGCATTTGCCAGACGTTCACGCTTCCGGCCTCTCCGCAGCAGAATGGGGTTGCTGAGCGCCGCATTGGCTTGGTCATGGAGGTCGCTCGTACCTCCATGGTCCATGCGGCTGCCCCCCATTTTCTGTGGCCGTTTGCGGTCCGCTACGCCGCCCATCAGCTCAACCTCTAGCCCCGTGTCTCCTTGCCGGAGACCTCGCCCACACTGCTGTGGACGGGGAAGGTTGGCGATGCGTCGGTGTTCCGGGTCTGGGGTTCTCGTGCCTTTGTCCGTGATACCACCGCGGACAAGCTCTCCGCCCGCGCTGTTCCCTGTGTCTTCCTTGGCTTTGTCCCTGACGCGCTTGGTTGGCAGTTTTACCACCCCACCTCGCGCCGTGTCTTCCCCTCTCAGGACGTCATGTTCGATGAGTCGGTTCCCTCTTTCCGTCTCTTCCCCTACTGCACTGCCCCTCTCCCCCCCCCCCCCCGCCGCTCTTCCTCGCTCCAGGTGCTCCCCAGGTAGACCCCCTCCCCACTCCTGGTCCTGCTCCTTCAGGTGTGTCTCAGGTAGACCCTCCTCCCTTGTCTGCGCCGGTTGAGGTCACTGTGTCAGAATATTATGCTCTAGCCTGTAGTGGGGTGCTCTATAGCGAGTACAACCCTTCTAGGGTTTGCTATTTGTATCCCCATTCTTACTAGTGCAACCCCTCCTTTGTTCATTTCTTGCTTGCCTAGCTAGGTCAACCCTAGCTATGGCTTCTCACTGTCCTTACTATCTTGACACACTGGTGACTCAGTTCCTGCTGAAGGTGGTCCTGCTCGGGTTGCTGCTTCTGGGGTGCTGAGCCTGGGGGTACGGAGCCTGGGGGTGCTGAGCCTGGGGGTACTGCGTCTGGGGGTGCTGCACCTGGGGGCGCTGAGGCGTCTGGTGAGCTGTCTCCCTGGAGCGACCGTCTCCGTAGCCGCTCCGCTGGTGCCTCGCCGCTGCCCTCTCGTCGTCGTCTCCCTCTCTCCCCACAGCAGCTATGTGAGTGGTACATTAGCCGTCAGGGTCGAGCCGCTGGAGCTGGGGGCCCTGCTGCGGGAGGCGCTGGTGTTGGAGGCACTGGAGCCGGCGCTGTCCCTGGGGGTGCGGAGCCTGGGGTTGCAGAGCCTGAGCGTGAGGAGCCTGGGAGTGCTGAGTCTGGGGGTGCTGAGCCTGTGCGTGAGGAGCCTGGGGGTGCTGAGTCTGGGGGTGCAGAGCCTGGGGGTGCTGAGACTGCTGGTGCGCGGTCTCCTTGGAGTGGCCGCCTTCGTCCGCGTGTGCCTCTCACCTCACAGCAGCTGCACGACTGGTACGGTCACCGTCAGGGTCGCGCTGCTGGAGCTCGGGGCTCTGCCGCTGGAGGTGCTTCTGCTGACGCCACTGGAGCTGGGAGTGGTGCTGGTACTTTGTCTACTGGAGGTGCTGGAGTTGCTGGTCCCGGAGGTGCTCGTACTGGCAGTACTGGAGCTGCTGGGACTGGAGGTGCTGTGTCTGGGGGTGCTGCTGCTGGAGACACTGAGGCTGGAGGTGCCGGTTCTGGGGGTGCTACTGCTGGAGACGCTGCAACTGGAGACCCTGGGACTGGAGGTGCCGGTTCTGGGGGTGCTGCTGCTGGTGGAGCTGGCGCTGGAGGTGCTGGAGCTGGAGGCGCTAGAGCTGCTCGTACTGGTGGCACGGCGCAGCCGAGACTGTTCTTCGCTCCGCCGTCTCCGTCGTCTCCGCCACCGCCTGACTCTGTGCTTCGCCAGGTTCTTAGCCCCTCGTCTTCTACTGGTCTTCCGTTACAGCCTGACTCCCCGCTGCCTGCTCCTTCTCCTTACACCGATTAGCCAGGGGGTCTTGCTGAGTGTCGTGAGCCTGCGTCGCGTCCTGTCTCGCCTATTCGTTCTGGTCGTACCAGTCGTCGTGTCGCTCTTCCGCGTTCGCCGGCTGTCCTCGGCGCGCACCTCGTTGTCCGTCATCCGTCCTCTGCTCCGCAGCGTGTTCCTCTGCCGTCTCCTCCTGAGTCCTCTCTGCCTGACGTTCTGGACCCTGAGTCTGACCGGTTTCGTGCTGAGCACCCTACTGTCACGCGTCTGTTAGCCACTGTTGTCACCGACCCGTCGTTTGAGTCTGCTGCTGCGTCTGCCTTGGTCGCTGAGCTTGTGGACTTTGCTGCTGCCTGTCGTCTAGACTACGCTGCTAGTCTTGTTGCTGAGTCTGCGTCTGTCTGTCCTCCGTCCGTCGGGGGTGAGTGTGCTCTTGGCACGGACGTCCTTGAGGACAGACAGGAGGACCTTGAGTGTCTTGCGGCCGCTGCGCCTCATCTCGTGGCCATGCTGCTTGCCCCTGAGGGAGACCCGGATGCACCAGACATCCCTACCCCGCGCTCTTACGCTGAGGCGATCGCAGGTCCCTACTCCTCTCAGTGGCAGACAGCCATGGACGCAGAGATGGCATCCTGGAAGTCCACAGGCACTTACGTTGACGAGGTTCCCCCTCCTGGGGCGAACATCGTCGATGGCATGTGGATTTTCAGGGTGAAGCGGCCGCCGGGTTCTCCGCCTGTCTTCAAGGCTCGTTACGTTGCACGAGGCTTTAGTCAGCGAGAGGGAGTTGACTTCTTCCAGACCTTCTCCCCCACCCCGAAGATGACTACTCTTCGGGTGCTGCTGCATGTTGCCGCTCAGCGTGACTACGAGCTTCACTCTCTGGACTTTAGCACAGCCTTCTTACAGGGTAGCCTGCACGAGGAGATATGGCTGCGCCGCCCACCTGGCTTCACTGGGACGTTCCCTCCTGGTACCCAGTGGAGCCTCCGGCGGCCAGTCTACGGTCTCCGCCAGGCGCCGCGTGAGTGGCACGACACACTGAGGACGACGCTTGCGGCACTTGGGTTTGCTCCTTCGACAGCTGACCCGTCGCTGTTTCTGCGCACTGACACTTCGCTGCCGCCGTTCTACATCCTCGTTTACGTCGACGACTTGGTCTTTGCCACTGCTGACACTGAGGCTCTCGCCCTGGTGAAGTCGGAGCTGCAGAAGAGACACACGTGCACAGACCTGGGTGAGCTGCGCAGTTACCTTGGCTTGCAGATCACCCGGGACCGAGCACGCCGCACCATCACACTGACTCAGTCACACATGGTGCAGCAGGTCCTTCAGCGCTTCGGCTTCACCTGGTCCTCGCCACAGTCCACTCCTCTGGCTACAAGTCACTCGCTCTCAGCTCCACCTTCGGACGAGTCCGTAGAGCCGAGTGGTCCTTACCCAGAGCTAGTGGGCTGCCTCATGTACCTGATGACCTGCACTCGTCCTGACCTTGCGTACCCTCTTAGCCTTCTGGCTCGCTACGTGGCTCCTGGTCGGCACCGAAAGGTGCACATGGATGCTGCAAAGAGGGTACTGCGCTACTTGTGCAGTACATCGGGCATGGGGCTCGTGCTTGGAGGGCGGAGTCCAGTTGTCCTCACTGGGCACTCAGACGCTTCTTGGGTTGACGACCTGGCTACGCAGCGGTCGTCACAGGGTTACACCTTCAGCCTTGGCTCTGGCTCTGTTTCTTGGCGGTCTACTCGCTCCTCTTCTGTTCTCGGCTCCAGTTGTGATCTACGCCACAACCATGGCTGCACAGGAGTTACGCTGGCTTACCTACCTGCTGACTGACTTGGGAGAGAGGCCTCGTTCTCCTCCAGTTCTGTACGTCGACAACAAGGCCGCCATTGCCTTGTGTCAGGAGCACAGAATGGAGCACAGAACGAAGCACATCGCTCTGCGTTACTTCCTGGCTCGAGAGTTGCAGCAGCGTGGTCAGCTTCGTCTTGCTCACGTGGCCACTCAGGCCAACACTGCTGATATATTCACCAAGGCACTTCCGTCTGGTGACCATCAGCGCTTTTGTACTTTGTTGGGCCTTGTGCCTACGTTTCCACACTTGCTGTAGACTCTGCTTGTACTGTGATCTATATGTATATATATATATATATATATATATATATATATATATATATATGCCTGCATGTTTGCTCTTGCTAGGTAGTGATCACTGTACTGTTGTTGTTGCATATATATCTCTGCATGTGAACTGGCCTTGTGGCCCTTTGCTTGTGCTCAGTGTGTGTGGTGACGTTGTGATCCACCCTGAGCTTGTTTTGCTTTTCTTGACTGGTCTTGTGACCCCTTGTTCTCCCCCACTTTGCCTATGAGGGTGTGTCAAACTATATGCATGCTATATTTGTGTAGGCTGTAGTGGGGTAGCCAATATAGGGTACAACCCCTTTAGGGTTAGATACTTGTACCCAACTCTCATTCAATGCATTCATTCCTGCTTCTAGATTCTAACAGTTTACATGTGTATAAATCTTTCAACCAAAACATTGGCAAACCACTCAATAACAGAGTTTTCTAACGATGCTTTTGGGACCCATGGGTGTGTCCACGTGTCCAAGAAAATCGCTCCATGCCATGTTCCAATTTGAGCATAGGCAGCCATTGTGCCTACACTTCGCACTGTGCTATCAAGCTCATCGTACATTATCGAAGCAGCTCTAAACAAGGCACCCCGTTCCATAGGAGCACAGTAGTTTGTCTTCCACACAATATTGCCCCACTCTTTCTTTTCAATAACCCGCGTAACATCCTTACTTGATCCCAATATCTCGCGCAAACACATGAAGTTGTGAGTGTAGTTCCAGGGTAACAATCCGCCGACTTCAGCTGCTGTAGCGTCGAAGAAATTCTGGTAAATGAATATAGGGGTGGTGACACTTGCGAGAGTGTAGTGTGGGAAAAAACGCTTCCAGGAATCACTCTTAAGGGGGCCTGGGCGTAAAAGGGGGTGCGTGGAAGAAAAAAAAGGGGAGGAAAAGGAAATTAAGAATGAGGTGAGGTGGGATAAGTCACGATGGTCGAGGGAGTGCTAAGGTGCTGAGATGTGATTAGCTTATAAGTGGGTGTGCACTGCGGTGCAGTGCGGTATAGTACAGTGGAGTGTAAAGGAGTGCAATGCCATAACGTGGAGTGCA
>CANIUD010000737.1:0-36366 GCA_947470075.1 Closterium sp. Yama58-4
CGCACCGCGGGCCAATTCTTCCATGTGGGAGACAAGGGGAGCAAGGAGAACGCCTCTGCCAAAGTTGGAGCAGAGCTGCACCCCCTAGACTATTGGGTGTTGGACACAGGCGCTGCTTGGACGATGACGCCGCGCAAGGACCTGCTGGACGAAGTACGAGCTGCACCGATCAATGAAGTGTGCTCCGCCTCTGGACACATGTTGAAGGTGGCTGGTGCGGGACGAGCTGCGTTTAAGGGAGCGGATGGCAAGCCGGTGGTGCTGCACGACGTTCTCTTCATCCCCGACCTGAAGGCCAACCTTATCTCCCTCCGTAAGCTTGGCAAGGCTGGGGTGAACACCAACACGGATGGGGCACGCACTTATAAGGGGAAGCTGGGCAATCGGGTGCTTTGGGATCTGCACGAGAGCAAGGACGTGTACAGATCTATGTGGCAGCTGCCGCCCGGGCGTGGCATGGTGGGGGCAGGCTGGAGAGGGGTCTGCATCCCAGGGGGAGTGCAATGCCGTTGGAGGGGTTGGTGTGAAAGTGTCGACCAGATCTGGGGAGACAGATTGGGCAACGGCACACCGGCGCTTAGGGCATGTGGCAATGCCTTTGCTGAAGCAGCTGGAGAAGGATGGAGCCGTTAAGGGTCTGAAGCTGAACGGACAGCCACCCGATGACAACTGTGAAATCTGTTTGCTTTCAAAATTCACCCGTTTCCCTTTCCATAGTGTGGCTGGCAGGAGCAAGAAGCCTTTGGAGCTGGTCCACATGGACTTGGTGGGGCCGCTGCCGGTGCAAGGGCACAAGGGGGAGCGGTATTTTCTTACAATTGTGGATGACTGGAGCAGACTGATGTGGGCGTATCCGCTGAAGCAGAAGGACCACGCCGCCTCCACGATACGGGACGATTGGCTGCCATTCGTGGAGAAGCAGGCGGAGTGTGTAGTGAAGCGGATTAGGACAGACTGGGGTGGTGAGTTCCTTGGAGCTGAAATGACGGCCTGGCTCAAGAAGCAGGGCATCCAGAGAGAGCTGACCACGGCTTATACCCCACAGTCCAATGGTGTAGCAGAACGGGCAAACCGGACCATTCTGGAGACAGCTAGGGCGCTGCTCATAGAATCTGGGCTGAGCAATTCTATGTGGCCTCATGCTGTCCGGCACGCCACTGTCGCTAGGAACAGGGTGCTCACCAAGGTTGGGGATGACTCGTGGGTGCCGTTGGAGAGGTGGCTTGGGAGGAAGCCGCCGGTGGACATGCTGAGGGTGTTCGGTTGCATGGCAGTCGCCCACGTCCCCAAGACCTACCGCAGTAAGTTGGGGGCGAGTGCAATCTGGTGTGTGCATTTGGGGCTGGCTGCTGAGAGCAAGGGATGGCTGCTGTGGGAACCATCCAAGGGTGTGTTGTTTGACAGCAGGGATGTGAAATTCATTGAGGGCATGATGTATGGGAGCTGGGAGAAATAGCCGGAGGCAAGGGTGTCCCAGCAGATGGAGCAGATCACCATGCAGCTGGACCTGACTCCTAGTGTGTGGGAGGAGGGAGAGGAGGCAGCTGCTGGAAATGGTGATGGAGAGAAGGTACAGGAGGCATCTGCTGGTGGAGAAAATGGTGTGGAAACTGGCGGCAGCACTAGTGGAGCTGCTGGACCCGAGGGAGGAGAGAAGCAGCAGGGAAAAACTAAGAAGCCGAAGGGTGTCGTTATGAAGGGATGGGAGACACCCGTCTCCAGGCCAGGACGTACCCGTATGGCTACTAAGAAGCTGACTGCAGGAACTGATGCAGCAGAGCAGCAGCTAGGGACCGAAGAGGCATTGCTGATTCTACCTCATGGCTATGACCCGGATGAGGAGGATGAGCCTGCGTACTGTTTTCTTGCCCCTGCACCAGAGGAACCAGCTAGCATGGAGGAGGCATTAGCTGGACCAGATAGGGACAAGTGGCTGGCTTCTAGGGATGCTGAGTACCAGAGTCTGCTGGAGAATAGGACATGGGATCTGGTGGTGCTGCCTGATGGGAAGAAAGCGATACAATGCAAGTGGGTGCTGAGGATCAAGACCGATGACAAGGGGCAGGTCACCATCTACAAGAGTAGGCTGGTGGCGAAGGGGTTTATGCAGAAGGAGAAGCAGGACTTCAACGAGATCTTTGCTCCCACTGCCAAACCCCCTACCCTCCGTGTCTTGTTGGCAGATGCAGCTGTTAGTGGGAAATTCATCATTCAGATGGATATTTCAACGGCATTCCTGAATGGGATTTTAGAGGAGGATGTGTACATGACGCAGCCGCCTGGGTATGAGGATGGTACGGGCAGGGTGTGCAAGCTCAACAAGTCCATCTACGGCTTGAAGCAGGCGCCACGCTGCTGGTACCAGAAGTTGGCAGCTGTTTTAGAGGAGATGGGATTCAGGACCAGCAGCTGTGATGAGAGCCTCTTTCTCAAGGGCGAGGGGGAGAAGCTGGTGCTGTTTCTGGTCTATGTGGACGACATTCTTCTCTTCAGCAGCAGCATGAAGGAGATCCAGAAAGTGCAGCAGCAACTGATGGAAAACTTCAAGTGCAAGAACCTTGGGGAGGTAAAGTACTACCTCGGGATGCACGTGGAGAGGGATCCAGATCACAGGTGGTTGAAGCTGCACCAGGAGAAGTTCATCAAGGAGCTGGGGGAGAAGTATGGGATTGAGAATGAGCGCAAGGTTGCAACTCCCCTGCCAGCAGAATTCAAGCTTGTGAAGGCTGCAGAGGATGAAGGGGTTGAAGCTGAAGAGCAGCAGCAATTTCAGTCCTTGGTGGGCAGCCTCTTGTACGCAGCAGTTCACACGAGGCCCGACATCTCTTTCTCGGTTGGGCAGCTGGCTAGGGTGGTGCAGAATCCATCAGAGGAGCAGGTGGATGCAGCTGAGCGTGTGGTGAAGTACCTGAACTCTCACCCAAGCATTGGAGTTCAATACTCCGCATCTGCACAGGTGAAGCAGAAAGGGGTGGAGGTGCTGAAAGAGAAGGGGGAGAGGCTTGGAGAAGGCAAGCTATTTCTCACTTGCTTTACCGATGCTACGTGGGCTTCTGAGAAGGAGGATTCCTCATCTGTGGGAGGATACATCTGCGTAGTTGGGGGAGGACCTGTTAGTTGGAGGTCCAAGAAGCAGACGGAGACGGCACTCTCTTCCGTAGAATCAGAGTACATGGCGATGTTCCATGGGGTGAAGGAGGTGATTTGGCTGAGGAGGCTGTTAGAGGAGATTGGCCAGGAGCAGAAAGTTGCTACGCCGCTGTTTTGTGATAGCAAGGGGGCTCTTGGGATGGCCAGAAACGCTGTGCTTCATGGGCTGAACAAGCACATGCGTATCAAGTGGCACTGGCTGCGTAAGGAGGTGAAGAGGGGGACGGTGCATCCGATCTACATCAAGACTCACCAGCAGCCAGCAGACTTTCTCACCAAGAGGCTTGCGGATGAGCCTCATGTGGTGTGCAAATGGACATTTACAAGCGACATCCTGCCGTCTGTTTGTACGAGTATGCGTGTGCGAATGCATTTGCGTGTGAATGGTGTGTTCGTGTGTTTGTTTGCTTTCGCATTTTTCGCTTGATGCATTTGCAGGTACTCGCGCAATGTGCGCTTCGGCACAACATTGTACGCGCTATGAACAGTGCAAGCAGAAAGGACGAGCTCGCAAAGGAACCCAAGATGGAAGCTTTGCAGTTCGGTTGAGTTGATTGCGCAGATTCAGTTCTATCCAACTCGAAATTGTACTGTTTTGTTTGGTTAACTATAGTGTAGCAGGGAAGGCACTATAGGGGTACAATTTAGGTGAAGGTTGGATGTTGTTTGTCTGTATCTGCATGCTACAAGGCCAGGGGAAACCAGCGGAACCAGCATTTGGCTGGTTGGGCAAAGACAAAACAGGTTCTGTTTTTAGAACCTGAACCTGGTTGTTGTTTTCCCAGGTTGGAAAAACAGAACCAGAGGTTGTTTACCAACCTACCACCTGCTATTTTGTCCAGCCAGGTTGGTTCTGTTGCTTGGAATTATTTGGGATCATCCCTGGTTGTTCCCAGGTTGATTCCCAAGGTCCTTGCTAGCTAGAACTATTTAATCCTTCTCTGTTTGTACCTGAATATAGTCAATTGATTCAAGCGAATTCCTTCCTCGCTGGAATTTCGTTTCTACGCGGTTCGTTGGCGGAATGCTACCCGAGTCAACGCTAGTACGCTAGCACTCCAATGCTAGGCAAACACCGTCTGAGCCATAACTTAGTAATGGCAGAACTTTTCGCGAGGCAACTTGGCTCATTTTAAAGCTCTTGGAGCGAGCTTCGATATAGCGAATTCTCAGCTTAATCCGACCGACGGTCTGCACGGCACGCTGCGCGACGTTCAAGGTACTCTTGCTGTTTTGACTAAGTCCTTCTTGATCCCTCTCTCTACAAACTCGGACCCGAGGATAGGGGCTGGTCTTGTACCAGGCACCCAGGGACCCTTGGAGGTGACCCCGAGGAGAGGTTTTAAGTTTGATTAAGTCCTAATAGCTTGAGTTTATTAGGCCCTTACACCAACAAGCTGGTATCAGAGCTGCGTTATAGTGATCCTCGTTATAGGTAGCTATGGCGGGCAACACCTCGGCGGGAGCTGGTGAATCTTCAGCCCAAGATCGTAGCGGCAGCCAAGATTCTGGTCTTTCAGCGCCAAGGGGAGCGCGAACAAACCAGGGCTCGCTTGTCAAGGAGGTGCTGAAGAATTTCACCGTCGAGAAGTTCAATGGTGAGGGCTATGATGATTGGGCCTGGAAAATGCAATTATATTTCCGTCAGATCGGTTTGCTGAAACTAATGATTGGGGAGGAGCCTAGACCGAGTGACCCCACGCTGCAGGAAGATTGGGACGAGCGCTCCTCGGCTGGCTACTATTTGATGTCGCAGAGTTTGGAGCTGAACCAGCGTCACCACGTCATGCACCTGCTGCCGGAGGTTGAATGCGGTCCGAAGGCGTGGACCGTGTTGAAGGAGCTGCACGCCCCGACCTCCGTTGTCGCAACGTTGATGCTGGAGAGGGAGCTGTCCGCGTTGCGCCTGAGCGAGGGAGAGCCGGTGCAACCAGTCCTGGACAAGATGCGCGACCTCTACGCGAAGTTGGCGACCGCGGGAATCACCTACCCGGAGCAGACCAAGTGCTTGAAGATGCTCTCGCTGCTGCCGGAATCGTGGCTTCAATTTACGAGCGGATTGAGCCTGCCGCAGAACCAGAGCTTGTGGACGCTCGAGTGGGTGCGGACGAAGATTCTGGAGGAGGACTTCCGTCGCCGCCAACTGAGGGGTGGAGACGACGGCAGCAGCGGCTACGGGATGCAAGGGAGCCGACGTGGCAGAGGACGTGGCTTCGGTGGTGCTGGACGCGGTGCAAAGAAAGACGACGACTCCAACGACCAACAAGGAGGTACCGGTTGGGGTCGCGGTGCGAAATCTGGACGTGGGGGCAAGTCGGGTGCTGGTGGCAAAATGAAAGGGAGTTGCTGGTATTGTGAGAAGGAAGGGCACCCCTGGTTTTTGTGCTATAAGAAACCCGATGGATGGACCCCCCAGAATCGTCACCAGGATGGCGGCGCGCGGAGGAACCAGAAAAACGGCGCCAACATGGTCGCTGATTCGTCCGACAACAACCCGAAGGGCAACGGCGGTGCGGAGAAGAAGAAGGAGCGCACCGCGGGCCAATTCTTCCATGTAGGAGACAAGGGGGAGCAAGGAGACGCCTCTGCCAAAGTTGGAGCAGAGCTGCACCCCCTAGACTATTGGGTGTTGGACACAGGCGCTGCTTGGACGATGACGCCGCGCAAGGACCTGCTGGACGAAGTACGAGCTGCACCGATCAATGAAGTGTGCTCCGCCTCTGGACACATGTTGAAGGGAGCGGATGGCAAGCCGGTGGTGCTGCACGACGTTCTCTTCGTCCCCGACCTGAAGGCCAACCTTATCTCCCTCCGTAAGCTTGGCAAGGCTGGGGTGAACACCAACACGGATGGGGCACGCACTTATAAGGGGAAGCTGGGCAATCGGGTGCTTTGGGATCTGCACGAGAGCAAGGACGTGTACAGATCTATGTGGCAGCTGCCGGCCCTGGCGTGGCATGGTGGGGGGCAGGCTGGAGAGGGGTCTGCATCCCAGGGGGAGTGCAATGCCGTTGGAGGGGTTGGTGTGAAAGTGTCGGCCAGATCTGGGGAGACAGATTGGGCAACGGCACACCGGCGCTTAGGGCATGTGGCAATGCCTTTGCTGAAGCAGCTGGAGAAGGATGGAGCCGTTAAGGGTCTGAAGCTGAACGGACAGCCACCCGATGACAACTGTGAAATCTGTTTGCTTTCAAAGTTCACCCGTTTCCCTTTCCATAGTGTGGCTGGCAGGAGCAAGAAGCCTTTGGAGCTGGTCCACATGGACTTGGTGGGGCCGCTGCCGGTGCAAGGGCACAAGGGGGAGCGGTATTTTCTTACAATTGTGGATGACTGGAGCAGGCTGATGTGGGCGTATCCGCTGAAGCAGAAGGACCACGCCGCCTCCACGATACGGGACGATTGGCTGCCATTCGTGGAGAAGCAGGCGGAGTGTGTAGTGAAGCGGATTAGGACAGACCGGGGTGGTGAGTTCCTTGGAGCTGAAATGACGGCCTGGCTCAAGAAGCAGGGCATCCAGAGAGAGCTGACCACGGCTTATACCCCACAGTCCAATGGTGTAGCAGAACGGGCAAACCGGACCATTCTGGAGACAGCTAGGGCGCTGCTCATAGAATCTGGGCTGAGCAATTCTATGTGGCCTCATGCTGTCCGGCACGCCACTGTCGCTAGGAACAGGGTGCTCACCAAGGTTGGGGATGACTCGTGGGTGCCTTTGGAGAGGTGGCTTGGGAGGAAGCCGCCGGTGGACATGCTGAGGGTGTTCGGTTGCATGGCAGTCGCCCACGTCCCCAAGACCTACCGCAGTAAGTTGGGGGCGAGTGCAATCTGGTGTGTGCATTTGGGGCTGGCTGCTGAGAGCAAGGGATGGCTGCTGTGGGAACCATCCAAGGGTGTGTTGTTTGACAGCAGGGATGTGAAATTCATTGAGGGCATGATGTATGGGAGCTGGGAGAAACAGCCGGAGGCCCGGGTGTCCCAGCAGATGGAGCAGATCACCATGCAGCTGGACCTGACTCCTAGTGTGTGGGAGGAGGGAGAGGAGGCAGCTGCGGGGAATGGTGATGGAGAGAAGGTACAGGAGGCACCTGCTGGTGGAGAAAATGGTGTGGAAACTGGCGGCAGCACTAGTGGAGCTGCTGGACCCGAGGGAGGAGAGAAGCAGCAGGGAAAAACTAAGAAGCCGAAGGGTGTCGTTATGAAGGGATGGGAGACACCCGTCTCCAGGCCAGGACGTACCCGTATGGCTACTAAGAAGCTGACTGCAGGAACTGATGCAGCAGAGCAGCAGCTAGGGACCGAAGAGGCATTGCTGATTCTACCTCATGGCTATGACCCGGATGAGGAGGATGAGCCTGCGTACTGTTTTCTTGCCCCTGCACCAGAGGAACCAGCTAGCATGGAGGAGGCATTAGCTGGACCAGATAGGGACAAGTGGCTGGCTTCTAGGGATGCTGAGTACCAGAGGTTGGCAGCTGTTTTAGAGGAGATGGGATTTAGGACCAGCAGCTGTGATGAGAGCCTCTTTCTCAAGGGCGAGGGGGAGAAGCTGGTGCTGTTTCTGGTCTATGTGGACGACATTCTTCTCTTCAGCAGCAGCATGAAGGAGATCCAGAAAGTGCAGCAGCAACTGATGGAGAACTTCAAGTGCAAGAACCTTGGGGAGGTAAAGTACTACCTCGGGATGCACGTGGAGAGGGATCCTGATCACAGGTGGTTGAAGCTGCACCAGGAGAAGTTCATCAAGGAGCTGGGGGAGAAGTATGGGATTGAGAATGAGCGCAAGGTTGCAACTCCCCTGCCAGCAGAATTCAAGCTTGTGAAGGCTGCAGAGGATGAAGGGGTTGAAGCTGAAGAGCAGCAGCAATTTCAGTCCTTGGTGGGCAGCCTCTTGTACGCAGCAGTTCACACGAGGCCCGACATCTCTTTCTCGGTTGGGCAGCTGGCTAGGGTGGTGCAGAATCCATCAGAGGAGCAGGTGGATGCAGCTGAGCGTGTGGTGAAGTACCTGAACTCTCACCCAAGCATTGGAGTTCAATACTCCGCATCTGCACAGGTGAAGCAGAAAGGGGTGGAGGTGCTGAAAGAGAAGGGGGAGAGGCTTGGAGAAGGCAAGCTATTTCTCACTTGCTTTACCGATGCTACATGGGCTTCTGAGAAGGAGGATTCCTCATCTGTGGGAGGATACATCTGCGTAGTTGGGGGAGGACCTGTTAGTTGGAGGTCCAAGAAGCAGACGGAGACGGCACTCTCTTCCGTAGAATCAGAGTACATGGCGATGTTCCATGGGGTGAAGGAGGTGATTTGGCTGAGGAGGCTGTTAGAGGAGATTGGCCAGGAGCAGAAAGTTGCTACGCCGCTGTTTTGTGATAGCAAGGGGGCTCTTGGGATGGCCAGAAACGCTGTGCTTCATGGGCTGAACAAGCACATGCGTATCAAGTGGCACTGGCTGCGTAAGGAGGTGAAGAGGGGGACGGTGCATCCGATCTACATCAAGACTCACCAGCAGCCAGCGGACTTTCTCACCAAGAGGCTTGCGGATGAGCCTCATTCGCGTTGTGTGCGCATGAGTGGAATGAGCATGAACTAGCATGGAATGACGGGGATGCAGCCGGCAGGCTGAGGGGGAGTGTGTTGGGTGCAAATGCACATTGCACGACATCCTGCCGTCTGTTTGTACGAGTATGCGTGTGCGAATGCATTTGCGTGTGAATGGTGTGTTCGTGTGTTTGTTTGCTTTCGCATTTTTCGCTTGATGCATTTGCAGGTACTAGCGCAATGTGCGCTTTGGCACAACATTGTATGCGCTATGAACAGTGCAAGCAGAAAGGACGAGCTCGCAAAGGAACCCAAGATGGAAGCTTTGCAGTTCGGTTGAGTTGATTGCGCAGATTCAGTTCTATCCAACTCGAAATTATACTGTTTTGTTTGGTTAACTATAGTGTAGCAGGGAAGGCACTATAGGGGTACAATTTAGGTGAAGGTTGGATGTTGTTTGTCTGTATCTGCATGCTACAAGGCCAGGGGAAACCAGCGGAACCAGCATTTGGCTGGTTGGGCAAAGACAAAACAGGTTCTGTTTTTAGAACCTGAACCTGGTTGTTGTTTTCCCAGGTTGGAAAAACAGAACCAGAGGTTGTTAACCAACCTACCACCTGCTATTTTGTCCAGCCAGGTTGGTTCTGTTGCTTGGAATTATTTGGGATCATCCCTGGTTGTTCCCAGGTTGATTCCCAAGGTCCTTGCTAGCTAGAACTATTTAATCCTTCTCTGTTTGTACCTGAATATAGTCAATTGATTCATGCGAATTCCTTCCTCGCTGGAATTTCGTTTCTACGCGGTTCGTTGGCGGAATGCTACCCGAGTCAACGCTAGTACGCTAGCACTCTAATGCTAGGCAAACACCGTCTGAGCCATAACTTCGTAATGGCAGAACTTTTCGCGAGGCAACTTGGCTCATTTTAAAGTTCTTGGAGCGAGCTTCGATATAGCGAATTCTCAGCTTAATCCGACCGACGGTCTGCACGGCACGCTGCGCGACGTTCAAGGTACTCTTGCTGTTTTGACTAAGTCCTTCTTGATCCCTCTCTCTACAAACTCGGACCCGAGGATAGGGGCTGGTCTTGTACCAGGCACCCAGGGACCCTTGGAGGTGACCCCGAGGAGAGGTTTTAAGTTTGATTAAGTCCTAATAGCTTGAGTTTATTAGGCCCTTACACCAACACCTCATTGGCGTTGTGTGCGCATGAGTGGAATGAGCATGAACTAGCATGGAATGACGGGGATGCAGCCGGCAGGCTGAGGGGGAGTGTGTTGGGTGCAAATGCACATTGCACGACATCCTGCCGTCTGTTTGTACGAGTATGTGTGTGCGAATGCATTTGCGTGTGAATGGTGTGTTCGTGTGTTTGTTTGCTTTCGCATTTTTCGCTTGATGCATTTGCAGGTACTCGCGCAATGTGCGCTTTGGCACAACATTGTATGCGCTATGAACAGTGCAAGCAGGAAGGACGAGCTCGCAAAGGAACCCAAGATGGAAGCTTTGCAGTTCGGTTGAGTTGATTGCGCAGATTCAGTTCTATCCAACTCGGAATTGTACTGTTTTGTTTGGTTAACTATAGTGTAGCAGGGAAGGCACTATAGGGGTACAATTTAGGTGAAGGTTGGATGTTGTTTGTCTGTATCTGCATGCTACAAGGCCAGGGGAAACCAGCGGAACCAGCATTTGGCTGGTTGGGCAAAGACAAAACAGGTTCTGTTTTTAGAACCTGAACCTGGTTGTTGTTTTCCCAGGTTGGAAAAACAGAACCAGAGGTTGTTTACCAACCTACCACCTGCTATTTTGTCCAGCCAAGTTGGTTCTGTTGCTTGGAATTATTTGGGATCATCCCTGGTTGTTCCCAGGTTGATTCCCAAGGTCCTTGCTAGCTAGAACTATTTAATCCTTCTCTGTTTGTACCTGAATATAGTCAAATTGATTCAAGCGAATTCCTTCCTCGCTGGAATTTCGTTTCTGCGCTATTCGACGGCGGAATGCTACCCGAGTCAACGCTAGTATGCTAACACTCCAACGCTAGGCAAACGCTGTCCGAGCCATAACTTAGTAATGGCAGAACTTTTCGCGAGGCAACTTGGCTCATTTTAAAGCTCTTGGAGCGAGCTTCGATATAGCGAATTCTCAGCTTAATCCGATCGACGGTCTGCACGGCACGCTGCGCGACGTTCAAGGTACTCTTGCTGTTTTGACTAAGTCCTTCTTGATCCCTCTCTCTACAAACTCGGACCCGAGGATAGGGGCTGGTCTTGTACCAGGCACCCAGGGACCCTTGGAGGTGACCCCGAGGAGAGGTTTTAAGTTTGATTAAGTCCTAATAGCTTGAGTTTATTAGGCCCTTACACCAACACAGCGCACACATACCCTCCCAGGACGACACCTATAGCCCTTGGGAGACAACTTCAGGCCATTTTAGTGTCGATGGTAGATCCGGGACGTCGTCTGTGAAGGCAGGAAAGTCGGAGAAGGAAGGATCCTGTGTGGTGGTGGTGTCGATGGTGGACGGGAAAGCTGCTTCAACCCTGTGACGAATGGATCTCGCTTGAGCACGCTGTAGCGCCATCGATATGCGTAGAAGGAATGAAGTCTCGAATGCTCCTGAAAGTACCGCATCTGCTGCACCACGGTCCACCCGGCGAGCTGCTGCACAACGGCTACAATCACAAAGGAACGTCTTGAAGGTCGGGCCCAAGCAACCGAAAGTCTCCAAGGTCAGCGGCATGAGCTTGACTGCAGGGAGGTCGTGAAGAGCTCGAGCGTATGCATGCCGCTTCTCTAATTCCCTCTGCTTCGCTGAAAGCCCAACAGTATGTGTCGCCATAGCCGGTGCCCTCTGCTGCTGCGTGTCAATAATGGAAATGTCCAGAGCCCACTTGATTCCTGCACAAGGATCAAGGCAGATGATATCCACCATGTGATCCGGCAGTAAAGTAGGGTCCTTGACGCGAACGGTGAACCCCACCTCACGTGCTATCCTTGCTACCTCATGCTTTACTGCGTCGTGAACGTGAGTAGGCTCATGGAGGTCAGGGCAGCGAAGGGCATGGCTAGGGAGGCTAGGGTCTGAGTAGTGGTGGCCGCAGGAGCACGGTGGTGCAGGTTCGAGAAGGCAAAGGTGGGGAATGGGTAGGCCTAAACGTAACACCGCTGCTATGAGCCAATCTGGTACGTCTAGCTGAGAGCGCGGCGTGGAGGGCACAGCAGTAAGCCATGCGCCAGCAGAAGGGTCCTGAAGGGAGGTCAAACGGACCATTTGGTGGCGCTGGTTTGCCGCTGCACGTAACTGTTTCGCTGCCCGTGCGGAGATTCGTTGTCCCAGAGCTGAGGAAAGGCGATTAGGGTAGCCCGCAAGGAAGGCAGACCATGTTGGAACAAGGTGGCGTAAATCTGCCGGGAGGGAAGCAAGAGCGCCGGGTGCCTGCGTGTCTAGGCGTTCTAGGCTGTCGGATGCAATGAATGGGCGGAGAAAATTATCACCATCGACCCTGCAGTTCGATGCGAGCACTGGTATGGCTTGTGCCCAGCTGCAAATGTAACTAAGCGACGCGAAATGTTTTGCACTCCGCAAACCGAAACCTCCCATGCGGATTGGAAGAAATGCCTGCTGCCGAGCGAGCTGCCCTTCTGCGGTATCTAAGTCCCAGCAGTCTGGGGGGAAAAGGGAGATGAGGGTGTCAAGGAGCTGGTCATCCCAGTCACTGGATAGCTCGAGAATATCGTCCGTGGGTGGAACTGTGCGTAAAAGATAGGAGGGCCTAGCAGAAACACAAACCGCGAGCAAGTGGGCTGCTATCTGAGGATTTTTTAAGCGAGGGAGCCAGGGTGCTACAGCGCGCCGGGGCGACAAAGTTTGCCTGCGCCAAGAGCTCCTGGGACCGCTCAGCCTCCTGCATCGCCTCGTCCTGCAGGATGTACGAGGTTAGGTTGTCCTCGTTGAGCGTCGCCCTCGTGCTCGGCGCCATGGACAGCCGTTTCAACAGGTTGTAGCTGCTCCGGAGTCCCTGCATGACATGGGTGATGTACGACGCCGTCGAATACTCCGCACCGGCCATCCTGATGGTGGCGAGAATTCGCCGGGCCCGGTTGCAGTAGTCGGTCGCCGTCTCCTCGTCGCCCATGCGCAGGTGCGTCAGCTGCCCTTCAAGCTGGGCGATAAACAGGTCGTCGGTGACCTGGTACGTCGACTCAATGAAGTGCCACGCCTGGTGGCCGGCGTCGAGGTACTCCCTGCACCACTTCAGGGCGATCTGCACGCCCGGCGTGCAGCACCGCGAGACTCCGCACGCAAGTCGGGGTCGCTCGGCGTCGCCACGGTACCACGAGCAAAGTTGATGAGCCCGGCCATCTCCAGCTGGGGCTCAATAGCTTCCTTCCAGGTGAGAATGTCGGGTCGGCCGACCAGTAGGGGAGTCACCGAGATCCTATCCGGCGTAAACTTGAAGTAGCCGTAGCTCGGTGCAATCCCGCCTGCTGTCACCTGGGTTGCCGACATCGGCACGGACCCACTCCGTCGACCTCCGACGTCGCCCTGCGAGAACCCTGCAGCCGCCAACGACCGCATTCCTCGCGTCTGAACGCCGCCGACTTCGTCGGCGTGAATCACACCACGCTGCCTCGACGACGTGCCTCCCGCACTGCTGCCGACTTGGTCGCCTCCGGCGTTGACGCCCACATCGACGCCGCCCTCGGTGTTCACCGGTCGAGGAGAAGCAGGCCGAGAAGGGTGCTCCGTCGCCCACAAGGAACGGATGCCAGCCTCGACGACCGCCCACGGCAGGTCGCCATACTCGTTGGCCTCGTGCTTCCTCCTCGCGTTTTCCAGCCGTGCCTCCAGGGTGTCCACCACCCCCGTGTCACCTATGGCGCCTACCATGGCGACTACCGCACAGCTGCCGGCCTACGAACAACTTAGGTAAGGTGCAACTAAGTCGACTAGACTGAAAGGTAAGTCGTTGTGCCGTCCACGCTCACCGCACCATGCGGAGATAACTCTAGTAACGGGAGCTAGACTGCGGGCTAGGCACGTGTGCTCGTGTGATCTCTGCGTTCGTTGGTCCTTAGTCGTTTTCCTAGTGCACACACTACTTGCTAGTTCACAAGGCAATTTGGCAAGAGTTTCACTAGAGAAAGTTGGCAAGGCAAGACTACATCAGAGCTAGGATGCAAGCAGGTCGACTGCCAGCGTAGCACGGTCGACCGCGTGCCAGCACGACTTGGTCGACCGCGTTCAGGCCAGCACGTCTTGGTCGACCGCGCTCCAGCAGTGCAGAGACGCGGCTTGCCAACGCTGCAGGTCGACGGCGTGCCAGCGTTGCTCCTGCAGTCCAGTATCGCATCCGCTTCGCAGGTGCTCGTAGATGATTGGCGTGCACTGCTTCGTCACCTGCACAGCGCACACACCAAGTCCACCTCGTGCTGACGACTGCATCTGATGCACCACGTCGACCTCGGGATACCATCACCGAGGTCGTCCTCGCCAAAAACCACCTGGGCGACCATCGCAAGCCTTCGCAGCACCTCGTCACCCAGGTAACTTGGTCGACCAGGCAACCAGGTCGACCAGCCGTTCCCGTGCGTGCCCGTCGACCTCCCAAGTCGACGACCACTTTCGGTCGACCTCCCCAGGTCGACCACTGCCTCTGGTATGTGCCGGTCGACCTCCCAAGTCGACGGCTACCTCCAGTCGACCTCCCCAGGTCGACCACTGCTCCCTGGTCAACCAGATATAGGTCGACGTCACTCCTGGTCAACCAGAGGGTCTGGTCGACGTCCCAGGCCGACCAGAAGAGATTGGTCGACTTCCCAGGTCGACCAAACGTGCTGGTCGACTTCCCAGGTCGACCAGCCAAAGGTGGCGCCCTCCTGTTGGTGTAAGGGCCTAATAAACTCAAGCTATTATGACTTAATCAAACTTAAAACCTCTCCTCGGGGTCACCTCCAAGGGTCCCTGGGTGCCTGGTACAAGACCAGCCCCTATCCTCGGGTCCGAGTTTGTAGAGAGAGGGATCAAGAAGGACTTAGTCAAAACAGCAAGAGTACCTTGAACGTCGCGCAGCGTGCCGTGCAGACCGTCGGTCGGATTAAGCTGAGAATTCGCTATATCGAAGCTCGCTCCAAGAGCTTTAAAATGAGCCAAGTTGCCTCGCGAAAAGTTCTGCCATTACTAAGTTATGGCTCGGACAGCGTTTGCCTAGCGTTGGACTGCTAGCATACTAGCGTTGACTCGGGTAGCATTCCGCCGTCGAATAGCGCAGAAACGAAATTCCAGCGAGGAAGGAATTCGCATGAATCAATTGACTATATTCAGGTACAAACAGAGAAGGATTAAATAGTTCTAGCTAGCAAGGACCTTGGGAATCAACCTGGGAACAACCAGGGATGATCCCAAATAATTCCAAGCAACAGAACCAACCTGGCTGGACAAAATAGCAGGTGGTAGGTTGGTAAACAACCTCTGGTTCTGTTTTTCCAACCTGGGAAAACAACAACCAGGTTCAGGTTCTAAAAACAGAACCTGTTTTGTCTTTGCCCAACCAGCCAAATGCTGGTTCCGCTGGTTTCCCCTGGCCTTGTAGCATGCAGATACAGACAAACAACATCCAACCTTCACCTAAATTGTACCCCTATAGTGCCTTCCCTGCTACACTATAGTTAACCAAACAAAACAGTACAATTTCGAGTTGGATAGAACTGAATCTGCGCAATCAACTCAACCGAACTGCAAAGCTTCCATCTTGGGTTCCTTTGCGAGCTCGTCCTTTCTGCTTGCATTGTTCATAGCGCGTACAATGTTGTGCCGAAGCGCACATTGCGCGAGTACCTGCAAATGCATCAAGCGAAAAATGCGAAAGCAAACAAACATACGAACACACCATTCACACGCAAATGCATACGCATACTCGTACAAACAGACGGCAGGATGTCGTGCAATGTAAATTTGCACCCAACACACTCCCCCTCAGCCTGCCGGCTGCATCCCCATCATTCCATGCTAGTTCATGCTCATTCCACTCATGCGCACACAACGCCAATGAGGCTCATCCGCAAGCCTCTTGGTGAGAAAGTCTGCTGGCTGCTGGTGAGTCTTGATGTAGATCGGATTCACCGTCCCCCTCTTCACCTCCTTACGCAGCCAGTGCCACTTGATACGCATGTGCTTGTTCAGCCCATGAAGCACAGCGTTTCTGGCCATCCCAAGAGCCCCCTTGCTATCACAAAACAGCGGCGTAGCAACTTTCTGCTCCTGGCCAATCTCCTCTAACAGCCTCCTCAGCCAAATCACCTCCTTCACCCCATGGAACATCGCCATGTACTCTGATTCTACGGAAGAGAGTGCCGTCTCCGTCTGCTTCTTGGACCTCCAACTAACAGGTCCTCCCCCAACTACGCAGATGTATCCTCCCACAGATGAGGAATCCTCCTTCTCAGAAGCCCATGTAGCATCGGTAAAGCAAGTGAGAAATAGCTTGCCTTCTCCAAGCCTCTCCCCCTTCTCTTTCAGCACCTCCACCCCTTTCTGCTTCACCTGTGCAGATGCGGAGTATTGAACTCCAATGCTTGGGTGAGAGTTCAGGTACTTCACCACACGCTCAGCTGTATCCACCTGCTCCTCTGATGGATTCTGCACCACCCTAGCCAGCTGCCCAACCGAGAAAGAGATGTCGGGCCTCGTGTGAACTGCTGCGTACAAGAGGCTGCCCACCAAGGACTGAAATTGCTGCTGCTCTTCAGCTTCAACCCCTTCATCCTCTGCAGCCTTTACAAGCTTGAATTCTGCTGGCAGGGGAGTTGCAACCTTGCGCTCATTCTCAATCCCATACTTCTCCCCCAGCTCCTTGATGAACTTCTCCTGGTGCAGCTTCAACCACCTGTGATCTGGATCCCTCTCCACGTGCATCCCGAGGTAGTACTTTACCTCCCCAAGGTTCTTGCACTTGAAGTTTTCCATCAGTTGCTGCTGCACTTTCTGGATCTCCTTCATGCTGCTGCTGAAGAGAAGAATGTCGTCCACATAGACCAGAAACAGCACCAGCTTCTCCCCCTCACCCTTGAGAAAGAGGCTCTCATCACAGCTGCTGGTCCTGAATCCCATCTCCTCTAAAACAGCTGCCAACTTCTGGTACCAGCAGCGTGGCGCCTGCTTCAAGCCGTAGATGGACTTGTTGAGCTTGCACACCCTGCCCGTACCATCCTCATACCCAGGCGGCTGCGTCATGTACACATCCTCCTCTAAAATCCCATTCAGGAATGCCGTTGAAATATCCATCTGAATGATGAATTTCCCACTAACAGCTGCATCTGCCAACAAGACACGGAGGGTAGGGGGTTTGGCAGTGGGAGCAAAGATCTCGTTGAAGTCCTGCTTCTCCTTCTGCATAAACCCCTTCGCCACCAGCCTACTCTTGTAGATGGTGACCTGCCCCTTGTCATCGGTCTTGATCCTCAGCACCCACTTGCATTGTATCGCTTTCTTCCCATCAGGCAGCACCACCAGATCCCATGTCCTATTCTCCAGCAGACTCTGGTACTCAGCATCCCTAGAAGCCAGCCACTTGTCCCTATCTGGTCCAGCTAATGCCTCCTCCATGCTAGCTGGTTCCTCTGGTGCAGGGGCAAGAAAACAGTACGCAGGCTCATCCTCCTCATCCGGGTCATAGCCATGAGGTAGAATCAGCAATGCCTCTTCGGTCCCTAGCTGCTGCTCTGCTGCATCAGTTCCTGCAGTCAGCTTCTTAGTAGCCATACGGGTACGTCCTGGCCTGGAGACGGGTGTCTCCCATCCCTTCATAACGACACCCTTCGGCTTCTTAGTTTTTCCCTGCTGCTTCTCTCCTCCCTCGGGTCCAGCAGCTCCACTAGTGCTGCCGCCAGTTTCCACACCATTTTCTCCACCAGCAGATGCCTCCTGTACCTTCTCTCCATCACCATTTCCAGCAGCTGCCTCCTCTCCCTCCTCCCACACACTAGGAGTCAGGTCCAGCTGCATGGTGATCTGCTCCATCTGCTGGGACACCCTTGCCTCCGGCTGTTTCTCCCAGCTCCCATACATCATGCCCTCAATGAATTTCACATCCCTGCTGTCAAACAACACACCCTTGGATGGTTCCCACAGCAGCCATCCCTTGCTCTCAGCAGCCAGCCCCAAATGCACACACCAGATTGCACTCGCCCCCAACTTACTGCGGTAGGTCTTGGGGACGTGGGCGACTGCCATGCAGCCAAACACCCTCAGCATATCCACCGGCGGCTTCCTCCCAAGCCACCTCTCCAACGGCACCCACGAGTCATCCCCAACCTTGGTGAGCACCCTGTTCCTAGCGACAGTGGCGTGCCGGACAGCATGAGGCCACATAGAATTGCTCAGCCCAGATTCTATGAGCAGCGCCCTAGCTGTCTCCAGAATGGTCCGGTTTGCCCGTTCTGCTACACCATTGGACTGTGGGGTATAAGCCGTGGTCAGCTCTCTCTGGATGCCCTGCTTCTTGAGCCAGGCCGTCATTTCAGCTCCAAGGAACTCACCACCCCGGTCTGTCCTAATCCGCTTCACTACACACTCCGCCTGCTTCTCCACGAATGGCAGCCAATCGTCCCGTATTGTGGAGGCGGCGTGGTCCTTCTGCTTCAGCGGATACGCCCACATCAGCCTGCTCCAGTCATCCACAATTGTAAGAAAATACCGCTCCCCCTTGTGCCCTTGCACCGGCAGCGGCCCCACCAAGTCCATGTGGACCAGCTCCAAAGGCTTTTTGCTCCTGCCAGCCACACTATGGAAAGGGAAACGGGTGAACTTTGAAAGCAAACAGATTTCACAGTTGTCATCGGGTGGCTGTCCGTTCAGCTTCAGACCCTTAACGGCTCCATCCTTCTCCAGCTGCTTCAGCAAAGGCATTGCCACATGCCCTAAGCGCCGGTGTGCCGTTGCCCAATCTGTCTCCCCAGATCTGGCCGACACTTTCACACCAACCCCTCCAACGGCATTGCACTCCCCCTGGGATGCAGACCCCTCTCCAGCCTGCCCCCCACCATGCCACGCCAGGGCCGGCAGCTGCCACATAGATCTGTACACGTCCTTGCTCTCGTGCAGATCCCAAAGCACCCGATTGCCCAGCTTCCCCTTATAAGTGCGTGCCCCATCCGTGTTGGTGTTCACCCCAGCCTTGCCAAGCTTACGGAGGGAGATAAGGTTGGCCTTCAGGTCGGGGACGAAGAGAACGTCGTGCAGCACCACCGGCTTGCCATCCGCTCCCTTAAACGCAGCTCGTCCCGCACCAGCCACCTTCAACATGTGTCCAGAGGCGGAGCACACTTCATTGATCGGTGCAGCTCGTACTTCGTCCAGCAGGTCCTTGCGCGGCGTCATCGTCCAAGCAGCGCCTGTGTCCAACACCCAATAGTCTAGGGGGTGCAGCTCTGCTCCAACTTTGGCAGAGGCGTCTCCTTGCTCCCCCTTGTCTCCCACATGAAAGAATTGGCCCGCGGTGCGCTCCTTCTTCTTCTCCGCACCGCCGTTGCCCTTCGGGTTGTTGTCGGACGAATCAGCGACCATGTTGGTGTAAGGGCCTAATAAACTCAAGCTATTAGGACTTAATCAAACTTAAAACCTCTCCTCGGGGTCACCTCCAAGGGTCCCTGGGTGCCTGGTACAAGACCAGCCCTATCCTCGGGTCCGAGTTTGTAGAGAGAGGGATCAAGAAGGACTTAGTCAAAACAGCAAGAGTACCTTGAACGTCGCGCAGCGTGCCGTGCAGACCGTCGGTCGGATTAAGCTGAGAATTCGCTATATCGAAGCTCGCTCCAAGAGCTTTAAAATGAGCCAAGTTGCCTCGCGAAAAGTTCTGCCATCACTAAGTTATGGCTCGGACAGCGTTTGCCTAGCGTTGGAGTGCTAGCATACTAGCGTTGACTCGGGTAGCATTCCGCCGTCGAATAGCGCAGAAACGAAATTCCAGCGAGGAAGGAATTCGCTTGAATCAATTTGACTATATTCAGGTACAAACAGAGAAGGATTAAATAGTTCTAGCTAGCAAGGACCTTGGGAATCAACCTGGGAACAACCAGGGATGATCCCAAATAATTCCAAGCAACAGAACCAACCTGGCTGGACAAAATAGCAGGTGGTAGGTTGGTAAACAACCTCTGGTTCTGTTTTTCCAACCTGGGAAAACAACAACCAGGTTCAGGTTCTAAAAACAGAACCTGTTTTGTCTTTGCCCAACCAGCCAAATGCTGGTTCCGCTGGTTTCCCCTGGCCTTGTAGCATGCAGATACAGACAAACAACATCCAACCTTCACCTAAATTGTACCCCTATAGTGCCTTCCCTGCTACACTATAGTTAACCAAACAAAACAGTACAATTTCGAGTTGGATAGAACTGAATCTGCGCAATCAACTCAACCGAACTGCAAAGCTTCCATCTTGGGTTCCTTTGCGAGCTCGTCCTTTCTGCTTGCACTGTTCATAGCGCATACAATGTTGTGCCGAAGCGCACATTGCGCGAGTACCTGCAAATGCATCAAGCGAAAAATGCGAAAGCAAACAAACACACGAACACACCATTCACACGCAAATGCATTCGCACACGCATACTCGTACAAACAGACGGCAGGATGTCGTGCAATGTGCATTTGCACCCAACACACTCCCCCTCAGCCTGCCGGCTGCATCCCCGTCATTCCATGCTAGTTCATGCTCATTCCACTCATGCGCACACAACGCCAATGAGGCTCATCCGCAAGCCTCTTGGTGAGAAAGTCTGCTGGCTGCTGGTGAGTCTTGATGTAGATCGGATGCACCGTCCCCCTCTTCACCTCCTTACGCAGCCAGTGCCACTTGATACGCATGTGCTTGTTCAGCCCATGAAGCACAGCGTTCTTGGCCATCCCAAGAGCCCCCTTGCTATCACAAAACAGCGGCGTAGCAACTTTCTGCTCCTGGCCAATCTCCTCTAACAGCCTCCTCAGCCAAATCACCTCCTTCACCCCATGGAACATCGCCATGTACTCTGATTCTACGGAAGAGAGTGCCGTCTCCGTCTGCTTCTTGGACCTCCAACTAACAGGTCCTCCCCCAACTACGCAGATGTATCCTCCCACAGATGAGGAATCCTCCTTCTCAGAAGCCCACGTAGCATCGGTAAAGCAAGTGAGAAATAGCTTGCCTTCTCCAAGCCTCTCCCCCTTCTCTTTCAGCACCTCCACCCCTTTCTGCTTCACCTGTGCAGATGCGGAGTATTGAACTCCAATGCTTGGGTGAGAGTTCAGGTACTTCACCACACGCTCAGCTGCATCCACCTGCTCCTCTGATGGATTCTGCACCACCCTAGCCAGCTGCCCAACCGAGAAAGAGATGTCGGGCCTCGTGTGAACTGCTGCGTACAAGAGGCTGCCCACCAAGGACTGAAATTGCTGCTGCTCTTCAGCTTCAACCCCTTCATCCTCTGCAGCCTTCACAAGCTTGAATTCTGCTGGCAGGGGAGTTGCAACCTTGCGCTCATTCTCAATCCCATACTTCTCCCCCAGCTCCTTGATGAACTTCTCCTGGTGCAGCTTCAACCACCTGTGATCTGGATCCCTCTCCACGTGCATCCCGAGGTAGTACTTTACCTCCCCAAGGTTCTTGCACTTGAAGTTTTCCATCAGTTGCTGCTGCACTTTCTGGATCTCCTTCATGCTGCTGCTGAAGAGAAGAATGTCGTCCACATAGACCAGAAACAGCACCAGCTTCTCCCCCTCGCCCTTGAGAAAGAGGCTCTCATCACAGCTGCTGGTCCTGAATCCCATCTCCTCTAAAACAGCTGCCAACTTCTGGTACCAGCAGCGTGGCGCCTGCTTCAAGCCGTAGATGGACTTGTTGAGCTTGCACACCCTGCCCGTACCATCCTCATACCCAGGCGGCTGCGTCATGTACACATCCTCCTCTAAAATCCCATTCAGGAATGCCGTTGAAATATCCATCTGAATGATGAATTTCCCACTAACAGCTGCATCTGCCAACAAGACACGGAGGGTAGGGGGTTTGGCAGTGGGAGCAAAGATCTCGTTGAAGTCCTGCTTCTCCTTCTGCATAAACCCCTTCGCCACCAGCCTACTCTTGTAGATGGTGACCTGCCCCTTGTCATCGGTCTTGATCCTCAGCACCCACTTGCATTGTATCGCTTTCTTCCCATCAGGCAGCACCACCAGATCCCATGTCCTATTCTCCAGCAGACTCTGGTACTCAGCATCCCTAGAAGCCAGCCACTTGTCCCTATCTGGTCCAGCTAATGCCTCCTCCATGCTAGCTGGTTCCTCTGGTGCAGGGGCAAGAAAACAGTACGCAGGCTCATCCTCCTCATCCGGGTCATAGCCATGAGGTAGAATCAGCAATGCCTCTTCGGTCCCTAGCTGCTGCTCTGCTGCATCAGTTCCTGCAGTCAGCTTCTTAGTAGCCATACGGGTACGTCCTGGCCTGGAGACGGGTGTCTCCCATCCCTTCATAACGACACCCTTCGGCTTCTTAGTTTTTCCCTGCTGCTTCTCTCCTCCCTCGGGTCCAGCAGCTCCACTAGTGCTGCCGCCAGTTTCCACACCATTTTCTCCACCAGCAGATGCCTCCTGTACCTTCTCTCCATCACCATTTCCAGCAGCTGCCTCCTCTCCCTCCTCCCACACACTAGGAGTCAGGTCCAGCTGCATGGTGATCTGCTCCATCTGCTGGGACACCCTTGCCTCCGGCTGTTTCTCCCAGCTCCCATACATCATGCCCTCAATGAATTTCACATCCCTGCTGTCAAACAACACACCCTTGGATGGTTCCCACAGCAGCCATCCCTTGCTCTCAGCAGCCAGCCCCAAATGCACACACCAGATTGCACTCGCCCCCAACTTACTGCGGTAGGTCTTGGGGACGTGGGCGACTGCCATGCAACCGAACACCCTCAGCATGTCCACCGGCGGCTTCCTCCCAAGCCACCTCTCCAACGGCACCCACGAGTCATCCCCAACCTTGGTGAGCACCCTGTTCCTAGCGACAGTGGCGTGCCGGACAGCATGAGGCCACATAGAATTGCTCAGCCCAGATTCTATGAGCAGCGCCCTAGCTGTCTCCAGAATGGTCCGGTTTGCCCGTTCTGCTACACCATTGGACTGTGGGGTATAAGCCGTGGTCAGCTCTCTCTGGATGCCCTGCTTCTTGAGCCAGGCCGTCATTTCAGCTCCAAGGAACTCACCACCCCGGTCTGTCCTAATCCGCTTCACTACACACTCCGCCTGCTTCTCCACGAATGGCAGCCAATCGTCCCGTATCGTGGAGGCGGCGTGGTCCTTCTGCTTCAGCGGATACGCCCACATCAGCCTGCTCCAGTCATCCACAATTGTAAGAAAATACCGCTCCCCCTTGTGCCCTTGCACCGGCAGCGGCCCCACCAAGTCCATGTGGACCAGCTCCAAAGGCTTCTTGCTCCTGCCAGCCACACTATGGAAAGGGAAACGGGTGAACTTTGAAAGCAAACAGATTTCACAGTTGTCATCGGGTGGCTGTCCGTTCAGCTTCAGACCCTTAACGGCTCCATCCTTCTCCAGCTGCTTCAGCAAAGGCATTGCCACATGCCCTAAGCGCCGGTGTGCCGTTGCCCAATCTGTCTCCCCAGATCTGGCCGACACTTTCACACCAACCCCTCCAACGGCATTGCACTCCCCCTGGGATGCAGACCCCTCTCCAGCCTGCCCCCCACCATGCCACGCCAGGGCCGGCAGCTGCCACATAGATCTGTACACGTCCTTGCTCTCGTGCAGATCCCAAAGCACCCGATTGCCCAGCTTCCCCTTATAAGTGCGTGCCCCATCCGTGTTGGTGTTCACCCCAGCCTTGCCAAGCTTACGGAGGGAGATAAGGTTGGCCTTCAGGTCGGGGACGAAGAGAACGTCGTGCAGCACCACCGGCTTGCCATCCGCTCCCTTAAACGCAGCTCGTCCCGCACCAGCCACCTTCAACATGTGTCCAGAGGCGGAGCACACTTCATTGATCGGTGCAGCTCGTACTTCGTCCAGCAGGTCCTTGCGCGGCGTCATCGTCCAAGCAGCGCCTGTGTCCAACACCCAATAGTCTAGGGGGTGCAGCTCTGCTCCAACTTTGGCAGAGGCGTCTCCTTGCTCCCCCTTGTCTCCCACATGGAAGAATTGGCCCGCGGTGCGCTCCTTCTTCTTCTCCGCACCGCCGTTGCCCTTCGGGTTGTTGTCGGACGAATCAGCGACCATGTTGGCGCCGTTTTTCTGGTTCCTCCGCGCGCCGCCATCCTGGTGACGATTCTGGGGGGTCCATCCATCGGGTTTCTTATAGCACAAAAACCAGGGGTGCCCTTCCTTCTCACAATACCAGCAACTCCCTTTCATTTTGCCACCAGCACCCGACTTGCCCCCACGTCCAGATTTCGCACCGCGACCCCAACCGGTACCTCCTTGTTGGTCGTTGGAGTCGTCGTCTTTCTTTGCACCGCGTCCAGCACCACCGAAGCCACGTCCTCTGCCACGTCGGCTCCCTTGCATCCCGTAGCCGCTGCTGCCGTCGTCTCCACCCCTCAGTTGGCGGCGACGGAAGTCCTCCTCCAGAATCTTCGTCCGCACCCACTCGAGCGTCCACAAGCTCTGGTTCTGCGGCAGGCTCAATCCGCTCGTAAATTGAAGCCACGATTCCGGCAGCAGCGAGAGCATCTTCAAGCACTTGGTCTGCTCCGGGTAGGTGATTCCCGCGGTCGCCAACTTCGCGTAGAGGTCGCGCATCTTGTCCAGGACTGGTTGCACCGGCTCTCCCTCGCTCAGGCGCAACGCGGACAGCTCCCTCTCCAGCATCAACGTTGCGACAACGGAGGTCGGGGCGTGCAGCTCCTTCAACACGGTCCACGCCTTCGGACCGCATTCAACCTCCGGCAGCAGGTGCATGACGTGGTGACGCTGGTTCAGCTCCAAACTCTGCGACATCAAATAGTAGCCAGCCGAGGAGCGCTCGTCCCAATCTTCCTGCAGCGTGGGGTCACTCGGTCTAGGCTCCTCCCAATCATTAGTTTCAGCAAACCGATCTGACGGAAATATAATTGCATTTTCCAGGCCCAATCATCATAGCCCTCACCATTGAACTTCTCGACGGTGAAATTCTTCAGCACCTCTTTGACAAGCGAGCCCTGGTTTGTTCGCGCTCCCTTTGGCGCTGAAAGACCAGAATCTTGGCTGCCGCTACGATCTTGGGCTGAAGATTCACCAGCTCCCACCGAGGTGTTGCCCGCCATAGCTACCTATAACGAGGATCACTATAACGCAGCTCTGATACCAGCTTGTTGGTGTAAGGGCCTAATAAACTCAAGCTATTAGGACTTAATCAAACTTAAAACCTCTCCTCGGGATCACCTCCAAGGGTCCCTGGGTGCCTGGTACAAGACCAGCCCCTATCCTCGGGTCCGAGTTTGTAGAGAGAGGGATCAAGAAGGACTTAGTCAAAACAGCAAGAGCACCTTGAACGTCGCGCAGCGTGCCGTGCAGACCGTCGATCGGATTAAGCTGAGAATTCGCTATATCGAAGCTCGCTCCAAGAGCTTTAAAATGAGCCAAGTTGCCTCGCGAAAAGTTCTGCCATTACTAAGTTATGGCTCGGACAGCGTTTGCCTAGCGTTGGAGTGCTAGCATACTAGCGTTGACTCGGGTAGCATTCCGCCGTCGAACCGCATAGAAACGAAATTCCAGCGAGGAAGGAATTCGCATGAATCAATTTGACTATATTCAGGTACAAACAGAGAAGGATTAAATAGTTCTAGCTAGCAAGGACCTTGGGAATCAACCTGGGAACAACCAGGGATGATCCCAAATAATTCCAAGCAACAGAACCAACCTGGCTGGACAAAATAGCAGGTGGTAGGTTGGTAAACAACCTCTGGTTCTGTTTTTCCAACCTGGGAAAAACAACAACCAGGTTCAGGTTCTAAAAACAGAACCTGTTTTGTCTTTGCCCAACCAGCCAAATGCTGGTTCCGCTGGTTTCCCCTGGCCTTGTAGCATGCAGATACAGACAAACAACATCCAACCTTCACCTAAATTGTACCCTATAGTGCCTTCCCTGCTACACTATAGTTAACCAAACAAAACAGTACAATTTCGAGTTGGATAGAACTGAATCTGCGCAATCAACTCAACCGAACTGCAAAGCTTCCATCTTGGGTTCCTTTGCGAGCTCGTCCTTCCTGCTTGCACTGTTCATAGCGCATACAATGTTGTGCCAAAGCGCACATTGCGCGAGTACCTGCAAATGCATCAAGCGAAAAATGCGAAAGCAAACAAACACACGAACACACCATTCACGCGCAAATGCATTCGCACACGCATACTCGTACAAACAGACGGCAGGATGTCGTGCAATGTGCATTTGCACCCAACACCGTCGACCCCCCGCGTCGCCCCACAGCCCCGCGCGTCGCCCCGACGTCTCGTCGCGACACCATGGGGAGCCGCGCGGGCCCCTGCTACCTCGTCGCGACGCCGTGGGGAGCTGCGCGCGGCCCCCGCTGCCTCGTCGCGACGCCTTAGGGAGCCGCCGCGCGCCCCCGCTCCCCGTCGAGGCGCCTGGGGAGCCGCGCGCGGCCCCCGCTGCCCAGAGGTGGCGCCCTGGGGGTCGCGCGCCTTCCCCCTCGCCGTCCCCCGCGCTCCTTCTCCCTTTCGCCCGTTTTAGGGTTTGGGGGTGGGGAGTGTGGGGGGTGGCGCGCTTGTGTGGGGTGTCGGTTGTGCGTTATTCTACCTACTCCTCTCCTCCCTAGTCTCCCTCTACTGCAGCTGCCGCTGAGGGGGGTGGTGTGTGGGAGTCTAGGGTTTGGGGTTTAAGGGGGGGTACCGTGGGAGTGGAGCTAGGGGTGAAGCAAGGGGTGTGTGTCGAGGGGTGTGGGACTGTTGGGGGAGGTTGAGCGGAGACTGCCGTCGTGTCGTCCGCAGCACCTGTATTCCGGGGTTCCGCGGACCTCCGGTAGCTCAGAGAGCCGGCTGCACCTGTCGCCCGTGGGTCCGCTGCACCCTCCGCAGCGACTATTACCCCTGTGTAGCGGGCTCTGCTTCCGGTAGCCACTAGCGTTGCGCCAGAGCCGTCTGATGCCCGTGTGTCTGCAGCTTCAGTCGTCGCCTCCACTCCTTTCTCCTCTCGCCAGCCCTCCTCCTCCTCATTTGTCCTCTGTGACCGCCTCTAGCTTTGCTCATAACTTATAAACTATTACTTCTTGCTTGTGCTCAGAATGTGTGGTGACATCGTGATCCACCCTGAGCTTGTACTGCTTTGTTTCCTCTGCTGATTACACCCCACTTTGGCTATGGGGGTGTGTCAGAATATTATGCTCTAGCCTGTAGTGGGGTGCTCTGTAGCGAGTACAACCCTTCTAGGGTTTGCTATTTGTATCCCCATTCTTGCTAGTTCAGTCCTCTCTTTTTTGCCTAATTCTTCTCAACAGCGAGCCCTGGTTTGTTCGCGCTCCCTTTGGCGCTGAAACACCAGAATCTTGGCTGCCGCTACGATCTTGGCCTGAAGATTCACCAGCTACCGCCGAGGTGTTGCCCGCCATAGCTAACTATAACGAGGATCACTATAACGCAGCTCTGATACCAGCTTGTTGGTGTAAGGGCCTAATAAACTCAAGCTATTAGGACTTAATACCTCTCCTCGGGGTCACCTCCAAGGGTCCCTGGGTGCCTGGTACAAGACCAGCCCCTATCCTCGGGTCCGAGTTTGTAGAGAGAGGAGTCAAGAAAGACTTAGCCAAAATAACAAGAGTACCTTGAACGTCGCGCAGCGTGCCGTGCAGACCGTCGATCGGATTAAGCTGAGAATTTGCTATATCGAAGCTCTCTCCAAGAGCTTTAAAATAAGCCAAGTTGCCTCGCGAAAAGTTCTGCCATTACGAAGTTATGGCTCGGACAGCGTTTGCCTAGCGTTGGAGTGCTAGCGTACTAGCGTTGACTCGGGTAGCATTCCGCCGTCGAACCGCGTAGAAACGAAATTCCAGCAAGGAAGGAATTCGCATGAATCAATTGACTATATTCAGGTACAAACAGAGAAGGATTAAATAGTTCTAGCTAGCAAGGACCTTGGGAATCAACCTGGGAACAACCAGGGATGATCCCAAATAATTCCAAGCAACAGAACCAACCTGGCTGGACAAAACAGCAGGTGGTAGGTTGGAAAACAACCTCTGGTTCTGTTTTTCCAACCTGGGAAAACAACAACCAGGTTCAGGTTCTAAAAACAGAACCTGTTTTGTCTTTGCCCAACCAGCCAAATGCTGGTTCTGCTGGTTTCCCCTGGCCTTGTAGCATGCAGATACAGACAAACAACATCCAACCTTCACCTATAATGAACCCCTGTCTGCCCTGCTACACTATAGACAACCAAACAAAACAATACAATTTCGAGTTGGATAGAACTGAATCTGCACAATCAATTAACCGGCTTTCATCTTAGATTCCTTTGCGAGCTCGTCTTTCCTGCTTGCACTGTTCATATCGCGTACAATGTTGTGCTGAGGCGTGTCCCATGAGTTCATTTGGGAGGAAAATCATAAAATTTACGTAACTTCGACAAAGCAAAAGAGTGTACACTCTGACGGCAGGATTTGTACGCATACTCGTACAAATAGGCGGCAGGATTTCGTGCGATGTGAATTTGCACTCAATAAGGAGAAGCACCGAGAATGCTAGCATAAGAAGGCATGGTCACACTGAGAGCAGAGGGAAAGGCGGAGGGGGAGGAGGAGGTGTGTAACGAAGAGAGAAGGCGCGGAAGAGTGATATGGACAGTAAGGAGGTGCGCTACGGACTGGAATAGAGCATCCGCGTAACTAAAATGAAGAGAACCGCGATGATGCTAAGAGTGACGGGAAAGAAATGAGAAAATAGAAAAAATTAAGGAAATCAGCTAAGTAGCGCGAAAATGGCCTAAGGGCCTGAAAATTTCTAAGAGATGCGGACAAAAGGGAAACGCCTTCGACTACCCACTGCTGCCGTCGTCTCCACCCCTCAGTTGGCGGCGACGGAAGTCTTCCTCCAGAATCTTTGTCCGCACCCACTCGAGCGTCCACAAACTCTGGTTCTGCGGCAGGCTCAATCCGCTCGTAAATTGAAGCCACGATTCCGGCAGCAGCGACAGCATCTTCAAGCACTTGGTCTGCTCCGGGTAGGTGATTCCCGCGATCGCCAGCTTCGCGTAGAGGTCGCGCATCTTGTCCAGGATGGGTTGCACCGGCTCTCCCTCGCTCAGGCGCAACGCGGACAGCTCCCTCTCCATCATGAGCGTCGCAGCGACGGAGGTAGGGGCGTGCAGCTCCTTCAATACGGTCCACACACTCAACCTCTGGTAGCAGGTGCATGACGTGGTGACGCTGGTTCAGCTCCAAACTCTGCGACATCAAGTAGTAGCCAGCCGAGGCGCGCTCGTCCCAATCTTCCTGCAGGGCGGGGTCACTCGGTCTAGGCTCCTCCCCAATCATTAGTTTCAGCAATCCAATCTGACGGAAGTAGAGTTGCATTTTCCAGGCCCAATCATCATAGCTCTCACCATTGAACTTCTCGACGGTGAAGTTATTCAGTACCTCCTTGATCAGCGAGCCCTGGTTTGTTCGCGCTCCCCTTGGCGCTGAAACACCAGAATCTTGGCTGCCGCTACGATCTTGGCCTGAAGATTCACCAGCTACCGCCGAGGTGTTGCCCGCCATAGCTAACTATAACGAGGATCACTATAACGCAGCTCTGATACCAGCTTGTTGGTGTAAGGGCCTAATAAACTCAAGCTATTAGGACTTAATCAAACTTAAAACCTCTCCTCGGGGTCACCTCCAAGGGTCCCTGGGTGCCTGGTACAAGACCAGCCCCTATCCTCGGGTCCGAGTTTGTAGAGAGAGGAGTCAAGAAAGACTTAGCCAAAATAACAAGAGTACCTTGAACGTTGCGCAGCGTGCCGTGCAGACCGTCGATCGGATTAAGCTGAGAATTTGCTATATCGAAGCTCTCTCCAAGAGCTTTAAAATAAGCCCTGTTGCCTAGCAAAAAGTTCTGCCATTAGGAAGTTATGGCTCGGACAGCGTTTGCCTAGCGTTGGAGTGCTAGCGTACTAGCGTTGACTCGGGTAGCATTCCGCCGTCGAACCGCGTAGAAACAAAATTCCAGCAAGGAAGGAATTCGCATGAATCAATTGACTATATTCAGGTACAAACAGAGAAGGAATAAATAGTTCTAGCTAGCAAGGACCTTGGGAATCAACCTGGGAACAACCAGGGATGATCCCAAATAATTCCAAGCAACAGAACCAACCTGGCTGGACAAAACAGCAGGTGGTAGGTTGGAAAACAACCTCTGGTTCTGTTTTTCCAACCTGGAAAAACAACAACCAGGTTCAGGTTCTAAAAACAGAACCTGTTTTGTCTTTGCCCAAGCAGCCAAATGCTGGTTCTGCTGGTTTCCCCTGGCCTTGTAGCATGCAGATACAGACAAACAACATCCAACCTTCACCCATAATGAACCCCTGTAGTGCCTGCCCTGCTACACTATAGTCAACCAAACAAAACAATACAATTTCGAGTTGGATAGAACTGAATCTGCACATTCAATTAACCGGCTTTCATCTTAGATTCCTTTGCGAGCTCGTCTTTCCTGCTTGCACTGTTCATATCGCGTACAATGTTGTGATGAGGGCGTGTCCCATGAGTTCATTTGGGAGGAAAATCATAAAATTTACGTAACTTCGACAAAGCAAAAGAGTGTACATTCTGACGGCAGGATTTGTACGCATACTCGTACAAATAGGCGGCAGGATTTCGTGCGATGTGAATTTGCACTCAATAAGGAGAAGCACCGAGAATGCTAGCATAAGAAGGCATGGTCACACTGAGAGCAGAGGGAAAGGCGGAGGGGGAGGAGGAGGTGTAACGAAGAGGGAAGGCGCGGAAGAGTGATATGGACAGTAAGGAGGTACGCTACGGACTGGAATAGAGCATCCGCGTAACTAAAATGAAGAGAACTGCGAGGATGCTAAGAGTGACGGGAAAGAAATGAGAAAATATAAAAAATTAAGGAAATTAGCTAAGTAGCGCGAAAATGGCCTAAGGGCCTGAAAATTTCTAAGAGATGCGGACAAAAGGGAAACGCCTTTGACTACGCTCTGAATGACATGTTGAGAATAAAGAAGCGATGGATGGTGAGGTAAAAAAAAGTTGCATTACAGAAAGTGTAGAGAGACATTTTGAAATATAGGGTTAGGAAACCCCAACTGAACCTAAGGTGTGTTCAATGCAGAGACAAACCGCAAAGTGACCTAAGATGAACCAGAAATGAAACTAAGTCTAAAAGTGCCGAAAAATAATATAATGCCAAAATAAAATGGAGAGCGAGCACTAGCCTACTCCGACATCGTAATGTTGAATGTGTGTGTCGAGTCAATCGCGTGTTATCGCTAGTCACATGTCACGCGGTCGAGACCTTTCGTGGTTGGGGACAGTGTGGCACTGTTCCACATCAGCGTACCTCAGCTCTTGAGGTTTGTAGAGGCTGGAGTCATTCCCAACTCGTAACTTTTCCAAATTTGTGTTCTAAGACTTTAGTGGCTGCCGTAGTGCCGTTCGTTCAAACTGACGTTGCGTCGTCAATACTTGATAAAATCGTGCGATCTAAATTGCCTATTGTAGAGGACGTCAAGACGCTTTAAATCAAATTTATAGCATGTCATTTGGAGCAGTGAGCAAAACGCTATGAACGTTTAAAGGCGTTATGCATAAATCTGACTGTGCACTCTATCTTTCGTTTTAGGCACATTTGAGCCTATTGTGACTATAACATTGTCGATTTCGAAATGCCCGGGAAGGTTGGAGTCATGTACCTCCTGCGTCAGCAACTCCCGTAAGGGCTGGTAGACAGGTACCTAAATCCGGTTTGCACAGGCTTTTAGGTAAAATTTGCCGTTCTGCGTCGTAGCCCGTTGGTGAACATTCTTGAAAAGCATGCGGACCTTGTATCCGTAGGTAAATAATCATGTCAGCATCGGGTTGGTGTGGGCGATTGTCATGTCGCTGCTGTCTGCATGGATGTGCAGGTCAAGGCGTCGGCGATATTGTTGGTTCCTTTCTTGTACGTGATGATGTATCAAAAATTGGACTCAATGCACTGTAGCGGTTTATAGTCCAACCACCGAATTTGTGGTGGGTTGTGTGTCAGTTGCGTGGGCATGTACTATAGCGATTTATGGTCCGTCCAGATTGTCACTGCTTTAGGTAGCAGTCCCAGGCACGAAATGCATGGACGATGGCCAGCATTTCCATGTCGCGGACCGGGTAGTTGCGCTCGGGTGGCTGCATCTTGCGTAATTTGTAGGCAAAGGGTTGCAGCCCTTTGTCGAAGTCCTGTTGCAGAACAACGCCAACTGCGAAATCACTCGCGTCTGTGACGACTTCAGATGGTCGAGATGGGTCGGCGAGGCGGATTGCCGGGGTTGAACTCAATATGTTTTTGAGTGTGTCGAAGGCGAACTGCTCTCTCTCCCCCCACTGAAAATAGGTATCCTTGTGCAGCAGGTCAGTTAGAAGATTGGTTACCCCTGCCATATTTGGTACAACGCGGCGGACGTAGTTAACAAAACCAAAAAAAAATCGTAACTCAGGAATACTGCTCAGCGGCTTCAACGTAGCGATAGCGTCCACTTTGCGGAGGTCGATTTTAATGTCTTCGCCTGAAACCACGTTCCCCAGGAACTCCAGTTCCGCGCACTTACTCTTAGTACCAGCCATATGGGTAAGTAACGCACATACTCTTAGTAAAGTCCATATGGATAAGTATCGCGCTTACTCTTAGTACCATCCATATGGTTAAGTAACGCACTTACTCTTAGTACCAGCCATATGGGTAAGTAACGCGCTTACTCTTAGTACCGGCCACATGGGTAAGTAAAGTAAACGACTCTTAGTACCAGCGATATGGGTAAATAACGCGCTTCTCTTAGTACCAACCATATACGTAAGTAACGTGCTTACTGTTGGTATCATCCATAAGGGTAAGTATCGCACTTACTCTTAGTACCAACCATATGGGTAAGTAACGCGCTTACTCCTAGTACCAGCCATGTGGGTAAGTAACGCACTTACTTTTAGTACCAACCATATGGGTAAGTAACACGCTTACTCTTAGTACCCGCCATCTGGGTAAGTAAAGCACCTACTCCTAGTACCGGCCTTAGGGGTAAATAACGCGCTTACACATAGTACCAACATATACGTAAGTAACGCGCCTACTGTTAGTATCATCTATATGGGTAAGTATCGTACTTACTTTTAGTACAATTCATATGGGTAAGTAACACGCTTACTTTTAGCACAATCCATATGGGTAAGTATCACGCTTACTCTTAGTACCATCCATATGGTTAAGTAACGACCTCACTCTTAGTACCAGCCACATAGGTAAGTAAAGCACCTACTCTTAGTACCAACCATATGGGTAAGTAACGCGCTTACTCATAGTGCCATCCATTTGGGTAAGTAACGTGATTATTCTAAGTACCAACCATATGTGTAATTAACGCGCTTACTCTTTGTATCATCCATATTGGTAAATAACGCTCTTACTTGTAGCAGCCCAGTAACGCGCATATTGGTAACTAGCCACATTGGTAACTAAAGCGCTTACTTTTTGTACCAGCGTGACGGGTAAGTAAGGCACCTACTCCTGGTACGAGCCATATGGGTAAATAACGCGCTTATTGTTAGTATCATCCATATGGGTAAATATTGCGCTTACTTTTAGTACAAACCAGATAGGTAAGTAACGCGCTTACTCCTAGTACCCAGCCATATGTGTAAGTAACTCGATTACTCGTAGCACAATCGATATGGGTGAGTATCGCGCGTACTCTTAGTGCCATCCATATGGTTAAGTAAAGCACTTACTTTTAGTACCAACCATATGAGTAAGTAACGCGCTTACTCTTGGTACCAGCCACATGGGTAAGTAAAGCATCTACTCTTAGTACCATCCATATGGGTAAGTAATGCACTTACTCTTAGTACCAGCCATATGGGTAAGTAACGCACTTATTCTTAGTACCAGCCATATAGTTATGTAACACGCTAACTCTTAATGCTATCCATATGGTTAATTAGCGCACTTATTATTAGTACCAGCCATATGGGTAAGTAACGCGCTTAGTGTTAGTACAATCTATATGGGTATGCAACGCACTAATTCTTAGTACGAGCCATATGGGTAAGTAATGCGCTTACTCATAGTGCCATCCATTTGGGTAAGTAACGTGACTATTCTTAGTACCAACCATATGTGTAAGTAACGCGCTTACTCTTAGTATCATCCATATGGGTAAGTAACGCATTTACTCTTAGTACCAGTTATATGAGTAAGTAGCGCGCACATTGGTAACTTGCCACATTGATAACTAAAGCGCTTACTCTTAGTACCAGCCATTTGAGTAAGTATGCGCTTAATCTTAACCAGCCATATGGGACATTAACGTGCATGCTCTTAGTACAATCCATATGGGTAAGTATCGCGCTTACTCTTAGTACCATCCATATGGTTAAGTAACGCACTTACTCTTAGTACCAGCCATATGGGTAAGTAAAGCACCTCCTCTTAATACCAGCCATATGGGTACATAACGCACTTACTCTTAGGACCAACCATATACGTAAGTAACGCGATTACTGTTAGAATCATCCATATAGGTAAGTATCGCGCTTACTTTTAGTACAATCTATATGGTTAAGAAACACACATTTTTAATACAATTCATCTGTGTAAGTATCCCGCTTACTCTTTGAATCATCCATATAGGTAAGTAACGGGCTTTCCCTTTTGTACGAGCCATATGGTTAAGTAAATCGCTTACTATTAGTATAATCCATATGAGTAAGTAATGCGCTTACTGTTAACGGGGGTGGAGTGTTGGCCCCGCCCTCGTTTGGGCAACGCGGACAACTTGGTCAGATGTACGGGTGAAGCAGCCGACTGTTCGCAATGAAGGAGCCGCTCGACAGGCTTCGTCGAACTGCAGGGCACTGTGGGTTTGGGGTGCTCGACGAGCAGCAGCTAGGGACCGAGGAGGCATTGCTGATTCTACCGCATGGCTATGACCCGGATGAGGAGGATGAGCCTGCGTACTGTTTTCTTGCCCCTGCACCAGAGGAACCAGCTAGCATGGAGGAGGCATTAGCTGGACCAGATAGAGACAAGTGGCTGGCTTCTAGGGATGCTGAGTACCAGAGCCTGCTGGAGAATGGGACTTGGGAACTAGTGGTGCTGCCTGATGGGAAGAAAGCGATACAATGCAAGTGGGTGCTAAGGATCAAGACTGACGACAAGGGGCAGGTCACCATCTACAAGAGTAGGTTGGTGGCTAAGGGGTTTATGCAGAAGGAGAAGTAGGACTTCAACGAGATCTTTGCTCCCACTGCCAAACCCCCTACCCTTCGTGTCTTGTTGGCAGATGCAGCCGTTAGTGGGAAATTCATTATCCAGATGGATATATCAACGGCATTCCTCAACGGAATTTTAGAGGAGGAGGTGTTCATGACGCAGCCGCCTGGGTATGAGGATGGTACGGGCAGGGTGTGCAAGCTGAAAAAGTCCATCTACGGCTTGAAGCAGGCGCCACGCTGCTGGTACTAGAAGTTGGCAGCTGTTTTAGAGGAGATAGGATTCAGGACCAGCAGCTGTGATGAGAGCCTCTTTCTCAAGGGGGAGGGGGAGGAGGAGAAGCTGGTGCTGTTTCTGGTCTACGTGGATGACATTCTTCTCTTCAGCAGCAGCATGAAGGAGATCCAGAAAGTGCAGCAGCAGCTGATGGAGAACTTCAAGTGCAAGAACCTTGGAGAGGTAAAGTACTACCTCGGGATGCGCGTGGGGGATCTGGATCACAGGTGGTTGAAGCTGCACCAGGAGAAGTTCATCAAGGAGCTGGGGGAGAAGTATGGGATTGAGAATGAGCGCAAGGTTGCAACTCCCCTGCCAGCAGATTTCAAGCTTGTGAAGGCTGCAGAGGATGAAGGGGTTGAAGCTGAAGAGCAGCAGCAATTTCAGTCCTTGGTGGGCAGCCTCTTGTACGCAGCGGTTCACACGAGGCCCGACATCTCTTTCTCGGTTGGGCAGCTGGCCAGGGTGGTTGAGAATCCATCTGAGGATCAGGTGGATGCAGCTGAGTGCATGGTGAAGTATCTGAAATCCCACCCAAGCATTGGAGTTCAATACTCCGCATATGCCACAGGTGAAGCAGAAAGGGGTTGAGGTGCTGAAAGAGAAGGGGGAGCGGCTTGGAGAAGGCAAGCTCTTTCTCACTTGCTTTACCGATGCTACTTGGGCTCTGAGGAGGATTTCCTCTTCTGTGGGAGGATACATCTGCGTAGTTGGGGGTGGACCTGTTAGTTGGAGGTCCAAGAAGCAGACGGAGACGGCACTCTCTTCCGTGGAATCAGAGTACATGGCAATGTTCCATGGGGTGAAGGAGGTGATTTGGCTAAGGAGGCTGTTAGAGGAGATTGGCAGTAGCAGAAGGTCTCTACGCCGCTGTTTTGTTACAACAAGGGGGCTCTTGGGTGGCCAGGAACGCTGTGCTTCAGGGCTGAACAAGCACATGGGTATCTAGTGGCACTGGCTGCGTAAGGAGGTAAGAGTGGGAC